>PVIR01002508.1:39599-85837 GCA_004026965.1 Petromus typicus | reverse complement strand
AGAGCTAACTCCCCGGCCCTGTTTGGAATTATTTGCATCCACTGATCTTTGGGTTTGTTTTTATTTTCCCCCCGCTACCATACTGTATTTATCACAGTAGCTTTGTAGTATAACTTCAGCTCAGAGGTTGTGATGACCCTCCCTCCTTTGCCTTGGTTGCCTAGAACTGTCTTTACTCTTTTATGTCTATTTTGGTTCCAGATGAGTTTTAGGAATTTTTTTCTAATTCTCTCATGTGAGTAACTAGGATTTTAATTGGGATTGCATGCAACTTGTATAAGAATTTTGGAAGTACAGCCATTTTTATTATGTTGGTTCTTCCTATCTATGAGCAAGGGATATCCTCCTATTTTCTGATATCTTCTTTAATCTCCTTTTCAGAATACTGTAGTTTAGATCTTTTATTTCCTTTGTTAGATTGATTCTTATTTCTTTTTTTAATGCCATGTGAAAGGCCTGATTTATTTAAATTTTTTCTCAGTAAGTTTATTATTTGTGTTCAGGAATGCTATTATTTTCTTAGTGTTGACTTTGTATCTAGATATGATAATGAATGTAGAAGTGTTTTGTTGGAGTTTTGGGGGTCTTTTGTGTAGACTATCATGTCATCTGCAAATAATGATGATTTATGTATTTTGTTTTAAATTCTTATTTCTTTATTTCTTTCTCTTTAATTTCTCTGGCTAACATTTCCAGTAGGAATTGTAATAGTGGACATACTTATTTTGTTCTTGATTTTAGAATGAAATTTTCAGTTTTTGACCATTTAGTATGATGTTGGGTGTTGGTTTGTTATAACTGGCTTTTATGAGGTTTAGATGAAGACAATCTATTCCAATTTTTGCAAGGTTTTTTTTTTAATCATGAGTGGGTGTCAAAAGCTTTTTTAGACTCAGTCAAAAGCTTTTTTTTCCTGCATGTATTGATATGGATCATATGATTTTGTTCTTGGCTGTGTTATTGTATAGTGTATTACATTTATTGATTTGCATGTATTGAGCCATCCCTGCGTCCCTGGGATGAGTCCTTCTTGATCATGTGTATAAACTTCTTGATGGTTTGCTCCATTCCTTTTGCCTGTACCTTACTGAGGATATTTTTGTCTATGCTTATTAGGGAGATTGGCCTGTAGTTCTCTTTTTTCTTAGTTTGATGCTTCTCCGGTTTTGGTATCAAATTAAATATTGATTACCCTGCTATCAAAACCTGGGTAATACCTACTTCCAGGAATGGGTTTGGGAGTACTGCTTCCTTTTTGGTTTCATTAAAGAGTTTGAGGAAGAGAAGCATTAGGTCTTCTCTAAATTTCTTGTAGAATTCAGCAGTGAATCAGTATGCAGGCTTTTCTTTGTTGGCAGGTATTTAATTGTATCTTCAATTTCTTTGATATTGAGTTATTTAGAATTTCTATAATTTCTTGATTCAGCTTTACTAAGTTGTATGTATCTAAGAATCAGTATAAACCAACACAATTATTCTTTCATAATGAAGGGTTAACAAAGTACTTTGTGAAATGATAAATTTGTATTTTGTGCTGAGCTCTTGATCCTGTAGATTCTTCTTGAACTTACAACAATCTGCAGATTGGGTGGTACTGAGTCACTCAGTTCCTCTTACTGTCAGATGAGAAATTTGAAGCCCAGATAAACAAATGAGACTTAAGTGAAATTACGTACTTATTAAATTACAGAGCTAATTTAATAGAATCCACATAACAGGAGTGCAACTGACCTAAATGTTCTTTCAAGTATATGATATCAGATGTAATGGATATTACAGCTCACTGCAATTGATTTTTTAAGATACTGACTTATAGAGGACACACTCAAGTATTTGCTTCAAATGTTGACTGCCTTCACAAAAACATTTTTAACTGCATAAAAATGTTTGTATTATTTTGAATAAAATATAAAACTTTACTTATTTATATTTCCACTGTAGAAAATAGTCCATATCATAATTATGTATACATCCAAAAGTAGTAGCCAAAAATTAAATAAGTGTCATCATAAGGATATTGGGTGAAAAGTGCCTTTTAATTGATTTTATCAAATCATTTTGATACTGCCATATCAAGCTTTAAACATGTTTTTACCTTTGAAATTTGTTTTTTCCCTGTTGAGATCTAGTTTAAACACAATAAAAATCATTCATTTTCAGTGTACAATTTGATGATTTTTGGTAAATGTATGCATCAAACATCATCCATACAGGCTCATATTAAGGCAACAAGAATTTATTTGTGGTTTTAGAATTGAAAGTTAGGCAGCATAGATTCCAATAAAGACCAGAATGTGTTCCATCAGCTGGGGATTTAAAGTTTTTTTTTTTTTTTTTTTAAGGTAAACAGAAGAAGTTTAAATGAGTAACTTGGTTTGCTTGTGAAGAATTATGACTAGGAGATAAACTTACTTTTACAGTTCTTTGGTCCAGCACAGATCAGTTTAGACCACAATGTTGTTTTCCCCTAGAATTTAGTTTTTCTAATTCTCAGCATATTCCTTCTTAATAAGTAATTTTCTTGGTATGCAGCAGGTTGATAGAACACAGGTGGTATCTGGGTCACAACAGAGAATCATAGCTGTAACTTTCTTCCACACAGGCAACCCCTATTGCAGTCAAGCTTGGGACATTTTCATCAACCCTAAAATGTTCCCTTCTGCCCCTGTGCAGTTAACGTCTACTCCATTACTAGCCCAACTAACTGTTCTTGACCCCATGAGTTTACCTTTTGCAAAATTTTGTTTAAATGGAATCATGCATCATTCAGGATTTCGTGAACAACTTTTTTAAATTTGGTGTTTTGTTTTCAAGTTGATCTTTCCTTTTTTATTACTGAGCCATAATCCATTGTCAGGTGTAGCAAATTTTGTTTATCTGCTCATCAGGAGGCAAATATTTGGATTTTCTTAGTTTCTTTTTAGCAAATGCCTAGGGATAGAATTTCTAGGCTCTATGGTAAAAATAATATTTGCCTTTATAAAAAATTGAACTTTTAAAATATCATTTTGCATTTCATCCAGAAATATAGGAGGGTTTTTTCTAAAAATAAATTATTTAATTCAAAAAAATGAAATATATTTTCCTTTTTTGGGAGGGGGTCCTGGAGATCAAGCTCGGATCTTGTGCTTGTGAGGCAGGCAGGGTGCCACTGAGCTAAATTCCCAGCCAGCATATTCATTCTTATATAAATATTCTTATATTTTAGGTCCTGGGTTTTATAATATCCTAAACAGTGCTATAATTGACAGAAGTGGCAATATCTGCTTGAAGAAACAGAAGAAAAGAGCAACTGGCTCCTCCGCTCCTCAGACTTCGGTCCTGATTCAAAAAGAAGCTTATAGCACTCCTGGGCCTTCAGACTCTCAGGTAATATGTTGGTACCAAAATAACCTCCCTTACACCTAATACATTGGCCTTAGGCTTCTCTTAAAATTACATATGCTAATAAAATAGGACATTGAACAGCTTTTATGACTACATTCAATTTGTCTAGGAGACTACAGGAAAGAATGAGCATATTAAATAGTAGAGAAATGGTAGAAATAAAAAAGTTCCAGATAGAACAATTGTAACATTTGAAAAGTGTACACCAGGGAGGTATTCATTGGTGGGTGAAGGTAATCAGAATGATGAAAGGAGAAAAATTCAAAAGAAATGTATATTCAATATAGACAACTGAGACTTAGCGGGAATTGACTGGATAGCTGGTATTAAAATGGTAAATTTTCTAATATAGAAAAGGTTCTGCATAACTAACATCAGCAACCTGTCTAGGCCAGGAGATGAGAGTGATTGTTTCAGATTTCAATATAATGAATATAATAAACTAGATTTTGGTTCAGTACAGTTAACCTATGTGATATGATTTTGAGAATAGACTAATAGCTGTAGCAATGAAAACAAAAGAAGATAAATTAGAGTATAATATACTTAAAAATTTAAAAATGGAATTATGATAAGATTGAGTCATTCATACTCAAATGGATGTACCTTGAGGACATCCTATAAGCTAAATAAATAGGTCACAGATGTGTAAATATCGTATCTTTTCTCTGGTATGAGAAAATGAAGATGTAAATGAGTTTTAATATGTATAGTTGATATTGTGAAATAGAAAATATTTAAAAGGAAAGAGAGTATAGAGGTAAATAACAAGGGGAAAAAGAATGTGATAGCAATAAAGAAAAAAAGAAACGAAGATTATGTATATGGGGATGGGAGATGCAGGGCAGGGGAGAAGGGAAAATAAGTGAGACCCGTGTCAGATTCTGCTGCAAACTCTCAATGCTGAGTGCGATGATGATGTGTATTCATAATGTACCAATAAAGATTTACATTTAAACAAAAAATGGAATTATTATGTAAGTACTTTCTGCATTACTGATATCTGCACTGTTTTGTTTTCTTAAGATAAAAATTCTAGTTATATGACTTCTATGTTTTTAGATATAAATTTTTTCGGGTTTTGTATTTTTTTTTTTGAGACAGGGTCTTACTTTTTAGTTCAAACTGAACTCACAGCAATCCTCCTGCCTCTGCCTCCCGAGTGCTGGGATGACAGACGTGAGCCACCACGCCCGGCACTGTGGTGTGTGGTACTGGTTGCTGCTGGGCGTGAGTCTCCACGCCCAGTATTGTTGTATGTGGATCCTGGGGATGAACCTGGGTCCCTGCACTTGTAAGGCAGGTGCCAGAACCACTGAGCTAAATCTCATTTAGTTTCACATTTTTATGAAATTTATTTTTCAGAAATTTATTTTCTATGTAAACATTTCCCTAAAAGTTTGTTTTTTGTGTGAATATCTTCTTAATTTTTATTATTAAGACACAATTTCCTATGAATATTTTGTGCACATTTTGTTCAGGACTTCCTTTTCAGAATGATAATATAGAAAGCACTTTTTGAAGACAGTGACTCCTTCCCAAGTAGAGAATATGTTTACTGTCCATTATAAAAGATTTGGCTTCCTTATGCTCATTTTTCTCTGTTAACAAAGGAATTGGGGTTAGGATGTAGCTTAGTGACGCCACGCCTGCCTTGCAAGTGCAAGATTCTAAGTTTGACCACTGGTACTAAAACCAAATCAAAATCAAAACCAAACCAAACAGAGCCATCATCTGTTGTGTACAGATAGCCATTTTGCAGGTAGCCGTTTTGTTCTGTCCGTTGCCTTCTTTAGTACTTGAGGGTAAGCAGGACGTAAGCGTGAGGATGGTCATACTGTTTGTCATTTCATGAGTAATAATTGTAATTATCTCTGACTCAAGAATATTGTGTCTTCTTCTACCATATGTGAAACTGTGGTACAATTTGGTATTTCAAGTGAAATAAAGTCTCAGACCCATCATAATCCTTAAATAATCAAAAACCATTCATTTATAGACTTTTAAAAATTATTGCTTTGTCTTCCTACAGGCCCCAATGCTGTATGTGACAATTTCAAAATGTCTCTCTGGTTTTGTAATTTGTTTTCAGTTAAACCCATCAATGAATTATTAAGATTCTAAAATAAGAACAAGATTACCATGCCTATATCTACTCAAAAAAAGTTTTAATTTTTCTAGATTGTTAGATTTTCTAGATTTGTATACTTTTCATTTTGAGCTTTGTTTTGTCATCAGTCTTTATTAAATTTCTTTCTGAGTCATGCTCTCTTAAATATCTTAGCTCCATTTGCTGTTTCTGTTTAATTGCTGTAATATATATTAAAGTCTTCAAAATTATTGTTTTTGTACTCTGTTTTTCTTATAGGTACCCATATATTTACTTTTTGTTGCAAGTGTTTCCTTCTGCATTTCACGTTGTATTACCAATCATTTTTCTTCAGTCTGAAAAACTCCTTTTGGTATTTCTTCTGGTTTGGTTCTGTTGCTGGTAAATTATTATGTTATTTTATCATTTTTGAAAGATTTTCTTGGTATAGGTTTTTAAATTTTTTACTTTTATCACTTTAATGAGATCATTCCATTTTTACTGTCCTTTCCATGGATAAATAAGTTGTTAGATATACTGTTCCTTCTTTGAAAGAAATTGACTTTTTTGTCTTTTAGTTTTCATTATTACCATATCTAAAATATTGTTTTCTTATTAATATATTTGCCTGAGCTTTACAGTTCAAATCTTTAGGTGGATGTCTTTGGTGAGCTTAAAAGACTTTTTTTGCTATTATTCCTTCATTTATTTCTTTTCTTTTATATTTTCTATTTCTTCATGGAACACTATAATAAATATTTGTTAATATATAATATCAACATATAATATATTATGTAATGGTTATATTCATCTGTCACACACATCTCTTGGATTGCCTATGTACTATACATTCTTTTTATTCTTCATGTATCATTTATTAGATACTTTTCGCTGACTTAACTTTCAATTTACTAATCTTTTTTCAGCTGTTTCAACTGCTCTGAAAAGCAGTCTGTTGAGTTCTTAATCTTGATGTTTTATTTTCCACCTTCTCAAGTGAAATCCTCTGGGGATTTCCTCAAGCAAATCTGATGTATTGAGGATCTTGTTTCCAGATGGTTTCAACAATATGTAATCTTTGATGCCTCTGTATTTTAGTTTCTTGGCTTAGATATTTTTAGTACCGCCCTCTCTGCCTTACTTCTTTGAAATATCTTAATGGGGAAACCGATGATCCATGCTGAGGTCCTCAGATCCGCACATTTGTCATGCTGTCACAGCATGAGGGAAACGAGGTTCCTTCCCAGTTCTGCAGCAGCAGCGCTCTGCAGGGTCCACGCCCCGTGCGTATTACAGTGCCTGTTGTTGGAAACATGTGCTGTTGGACCGCTTACCTCCCAAAGGTTCCACCCTCTCCAGATTCTTAACCCTCTCGTCTGTGCTAAATCCACTACTTTCGGAGACAGTTATAAATAAAATTTTATCTGGATTTATTTTTTATTATTCACAGCAATTAGTTAATTATTAATTATTAATTTCTTGGGAATTTTATTTAAGCTTGAATACTTCTATTCTTTAAACAGTAAAAATTGCAAAATCCTTTGGAACTTCTTTGCATCTAAATTCCTAAGACCATGTGCACAGTAATAGTAAAATTTTTATAGAAATAATTTATTTTTTAGCTTTCAAGCTATAAAAATCACATAGTAATGCTGGCTCAGGGGTTGTATTTGAAGGCTTTTGCATTTTTGCCAGTTATGATTGTGAATATTTTGCCTTTGAAAGTGATAGGCTCTACTTTCTTTTAGGTGACTTACTAGAAAAGGTATTGTATAGAATATAATGGAGAAATATAGTGTTTTTCAGCAGTTAAGGCCGAAAAACAGCCTGACAAATCGAGTATACTTGGGAGGGATATTTCTTTAGTAGATTAATGTCTCCTAAAAAAGACAGAAAGAGGAATATCTATCTCTAATTCTAAAATATTAAATACAAAATGATAAAGTAAAAATGGTAGAAAAAATAAAATCTTTATCCTTTTTGTATAAAATGTTGCTGCTATTTATACAGTTTAAACTATTAAATGAATCTAAATGAATAAATTATGATACATCAACGTTTAAGGATTAATCAATTGCTAATTAAATTTTTAGATTGCAAGCTTGCCTATTAATTTAAATGTTCACTGAAAATGAAGGATTATTATTTAAGAGGTTGTTGATTATTCAGCCTAGGAAATGTGTAAATCCTGAATTGTCACATAATTAAGTTAAATAGTTACAGCTAATATGTTTTATTTTATGTATTACTAATAAAGTGCTAGCAAATAACACTATATAATTGAAAAAAATACCTTGTGTTCATATTCTGAGCTTACAATTTGCTGGTCGTGAAAGAGCACAGGGCCGGTAGCTGATTGATCTTATAGCGTAGCTAACAACTCACCCCTTGTATGTTTAAATAATGTTTTTAAGACCCGTCATCCTTTTGTAGAGGTTCATATAATAAACTTTGTTTCTGTGGTAATATATTATTGTCCAGAGCCTTTTTATTTATATCCTATATAAATTTTTATTTTATGAATATATTTCTATTTAATAACAGCAGTACTGATAAACTTTATTGCACTTATTCTTATGTTAATAAACTACAGTATTGATAAGAATAAATGACACGGTCTTTTAACCCTTTCTTTCAACATGCTTTTTAGGATTTACGGGTTGGTGGAATTTCTCATGAAGTCCCTAAGTCGCCTCACCGACGTGCTACTATCTTGTCAAGAGCGGGAAGGACCAGGAAAGCAGCGGCTGGGGTAAGAGGACCCTGTAATCAAAGCGCTCTGTGCTCTGAGAAACGTGGGGCCACTCCACACACATGTCGTACTAGGATCCGAAGGGTGCCAGTGATCTGTTGTAACATATCAGGCTATCTTGATATTCTATATTTTATGTTGAAAAATTATGGAAATTATCTGAAGTTCCGTGTTGCTAAGGAGAGAGTTTTATACTGAGACATTCTTTGTAGAATTAGAGAACATTCAATCTTAGGACATTAAGGAAAGTTAAACTCATTATTGAATACTGAAACAGAAGGTTTATTGTAGGTTCAGTAGTTACTTATAATATGAATATTTTCCCTTTGAATTTGAAACTTCAGTGATTCACTTCAGTGATTTTTTTTTTCACTCTTGCTAACTTGTATTTTTATTTTTTGGATTGCCATTTTAAAAAATAGTTAATATTGAGTAAATTCAAAACAGTAAAGTTGATTAAATTTAAAAAGTGAATGCTTAACTAGTTCATTCAGATTGAACTTAGAAAAAGATCACAATAAACATCAGAATTAAAAAGTTAGACTTAGTGATAATATTGCTATGGTCTTCTCTCAAATTCATATGCCAAAACTCTAACACCCAAGTGACAGTATTTACTAGGAGGTAACACCTTCCCGGCGGTGACTAGGTTACAAGGGTGCAGTCCTTACAAACGGGGTTCGTTCCCATCATCCTCTGCTGTGTATGGACACTACACGGAGGTACCATCAGTGAAGTGAAAACTCACACTGGACACGTCAGCTTGTGCCTGGATCTTGACCTATCTAGCTGTCTGAACTTTGAAAATAATCTTCTACTGTTTATAAGCTGCCCAGTTTGTGATATTTTATTATATCAGCCTGAAAGATTGAGACAGGTGTCACCGTGTACTCTCATGACTACAAGGCATCAGTCCATCTTTGTAAGATTTATTAAAACAAATCACCAACACCAGTCCATCAGCCAGGTTAACCATAGCACGTAACATTGAGGTACAACAATTTATCCCACAGTTTCATATCTTAAGTTTGTATTTTAGCATAATAGTAGCTGGCTGTGTTTCAGCAGCTGTGCCCAAGGGATACAGGAAACAATCTTGGTGTTTACACACTTGTTACGATGAACAGCAAGGTGTGTGTATGCACGTGTACAAAAATGGCAAGTTGGAATTTTTACCCACACTATGCTCCAATTAACCGGTTTTGCATGTTTACCTGAGCATAACAGGTGGTAAAATATCCCCATACCTCTTTTCTGTAATAAAAACATGTACTAACCTAATGGAATGTGGGTGTGACTCACAGTAACTGCACCTGGGGAAAGCACAATTCCATCTGGCCATTCATCCACTTAGCAGATGAATGTCAGGATGTGTACAGAAGCTCCAAAGCATCACCAGGTTAGTTTTACCCATGAAATGCTCTTTGGTAAATTTCTGAACACTTAGCATTTGTTTTATGAAAATTTTTCTTTCTTTCTTTACAAATAGTTTGATTCAGTACAATGGCACATGAAAAATCAGATATATAAATTTTAGAGTAGATCACAAGTAAATTATCAATTACTTCTGCATAAGTTATGATGATGATGATGATGATGATGATGACCTTGACATAAAGCTTCTATGACAGTGAAATAGAGCAAGAATCCATTGATGCAGATCTTCTTAAGATAACAAACAGAAGTATGAGTACATATTTGATTAATCCAATGTTGTAAAATGGTGACACAATAAAATTAAATGATCCAGTGTTAGAACGAGGTCCAAAATATAGTGAGGATCTTGGCAGGGGTGAAACCTATTAGACAGAAAGCTAGCACTGCCATTTCTTATTGGAAACTGTAATGGATGAAATACTGCAAGATGTTGTGAAATACATAAAGCTTGAAATATAAGTAAAACATTTGTATGCACCAATAGCCACATTACAAAGTGGGCTTATGCCATCTTACTAGCTGAATTTAAAGCATTCATAGGACTGCTGTACTTAGCAGGAATTTCTTATGGTAATCACTGGAATGTAGAAGACTTATGGAAAAATACTGAGTCAAAACATGGCATAAATATGACCTTGTAAATGTG
The DNA here is from genome assembly GCA_004026965.1 of Petromus typicus. Lineage (NCBI taxonomy): Eukaryota > Metazoa > Chordata > Mammalia > Rodentia > Petromuridae > Petromus > Petromus typicus. Next base: position 75,526 of record PVIR01002508.1, on the reverse strand, counting down.
AAGATTTTATAAATTTATCCTGGAACTCAGGCATCAGGCTTTATTCGTATAATAACAAACGGAATGGTGTTGTGGACAGACTTGTGACTCCTTTCTCCCAGGTTAGCCTGAATGTGACATTGGATGATGGGCTTAGCAGTTTCTGAATGAGGTTACATTTGCTAACAGAGCACAAGTTGACCAGCATCGGAACTGTACTCAAGAACAAAGCAGAAATTCTCAGGGAAAGCTTACAGTTTCAAAAGAAAGTGTTGTATAGTAGTGTCTTTGGATTTCAGGAAGATATAACATTGGCCTTGCACATAGCAAAGAAAACCAACCAGTATGGCTTATGTGAACATTGCACACTGATGAAAATCTGTCAGAAAAATCTCAGCGAAATGGAGGCCGGAGATGGGAATGTTCCACAACAGAACTGAAAGCAGAATAGACGTGTTAATGAGTTATGTGGCGACCGTGATGTCACTTGAAACACGAAGTGCTGGCCAATGACTGTGTTTTACCCCATCTTAGACACATGTAGCATAGACAGTTTGACATTGACAAAGAAATAACAAGTGCGGAATATCATGGAGAAATTCTCAGAGAGGACCAGGGCTGCAACTCAGACATGACTTACAGCAGAGGAAGAACAGAATTTTTCTGCTCAGGGAACTGTGCAAAAAAAATTGTGGAGGACACTGGTAAGCTGTCAGGTGAATAGAAGAGATGTCAACTGTGCCCTGTAAGAAAGGGTAGGAAAACAAAACATATGTGGTATAAGTGTACGTGATGCTTGTGTGTGAAGCAATGAGATCCCACGTGTGGCAAGGATCTTGAATCTGACAGTTTCTCTGGTTGACTGTCATTTGCATTATATTATAATTCACGTAGGCTTTTATTTTTGGTGTCATCTTTTAGGTTTTGTAAGCAAGGAAACAGCATATGTGAAAATGTTAGTGTCTGTTCCTAGCACTCATTACGTATTTGATATTTTTTATTAGTATCTTATATTCTGCTAAGTGTACATTATACAATATAATGAGAAGCTCTCGATAAAAGAGGAAGAAAAGAGAAATAACAAGAATGCCTGCCATACCGGAAAGGAAAGCTAAGCACGTGTGCTATCAGTGCATGAAACATTAATATTAATAGTTCAATACTTCAGTTTTTGATTTTTTTTCTGTTAGGTATTTATTCTTCACTATAGTAAAAAAATCACAAAATTAAAAATAATTCATTAATAGAAATATTCTATAAAATAAAAATGAGAATTATATGCCTACGCTTCTGTGCCTTGGTGACAAAATCGGTGTTATGTCTCATGGATCACCGTATAGTCAGATATCTGTAGCAAAGCACTGAACACTAAAATACAACTGTGCTAGTTCAGACAAAGCCAAGAGTTGATTTATAATGTTTTCAATGGTGAAATTAACAGTATAAGATCAGAGTGAACTAATCTAGGAAAGAACAAATTCAAGGCTAATTAATATAACTGAGAATGTCTAGGAAATCATATGAACTAGATTAATTTCATAAGAGATATTCAGAAATGGATTCATTTTTCCAAGGCATTAATTAAATCTGAAGTAAGGTCAAAATTAGCATCAAATTCTGTGAGACTTTTTGTATCTATAAAATTAAAAGGCAGTTAAAGTCATCTACCAGTATTCTTGATGTGTAGTATATTTTTAGCAATTGTTAAATAAGTGTTCAATTTCAGTAGATCATTTCTTCACCTCCGAGAATTTTGGTGTTGGCTTATATTTCTCCAATGAGTTTCTTTTGTATATACCTGAGGACCTACTTTGAAATATGTCATAAGTAATGTGTTACTAATAAAGTTTTTAAACTTAGAAATATTTGGGCCGGATATTTGGCTCAGTGGTTCCGGTGCCTGTCTTGCAAGCACAAGGACCCGGGTTCAATCCCCGGTAACCACATACCATACTGGGCGTGGAGACTCACGCCCAGCAGCAACCAGTACCACATGCCACAGTGCCGGGCGTGGTGGCTCACGCCTGTCATCCCAGCACTCGGGAGGCAGAGGCAGGAGGATTGCTGTGATGAGAGTTTGAGGCTGAGTTCGGGGCCAGCCTGAACTACAAAGCGAAACCCTGTCTCAAAAAAAACAAAAAACAAACAAACAAAAAACTTAGAAATATTTAAGTTGGACTTCAAATTGCTTCTATCAAATTCAGGTGCCAGGAAAGAAAAATGAATCTCTCTGAGAGTACGCCCATGTGCATGTGATACTCTGTGTTTTAGTTGAGATGACAATGCAGATCTTTTCCAAAGGAAAGTTGTTTCATCAATTGCTTATACCTAATTTATATTTTTCTCTTCTAACTTTATCTGTCTTTGGATCTGAAAACTCCTTTTTAGTGTTATCTTTTTTGGTATGTGTCACATACAATTAAAAGGTTTAGTAAGACTGTTTTGTCAAGGAGTGAAATAGTTTAGTCATGAAGAAAACCTTGGGCTTTTGAATTCTTTCTGAAAATGATGATGCCATATAAGCAGGTAGACATAAAATATGTAGTTCATAAAAATTCAAATTATCAATCCAAAAGCAAATTTGAAATAACCTCTCAAATGTGTGAAATATGTAGTCATCTTATAATTTTTATAAAATATTAAACAATTTTCCATTTTTATAAGGTCCTCATTTTTCTTTACAAAAATCACAACATAAGTACTAGTTGAATATAAAAAGGTGAAAATACTGAAAATTAGAGAAACAGAGGATCAACGCAAACCAAATTATATTAATCTGACATCCTAAAAGCAAATGTTGAAATAAGAGTTCGGAGTGTTTGTTGTGATAAAATCATCCTACACGGAGGGAAGATATAAGTCCTCAAGCATCTCACAAAATGCCAAGGAAGATGAATCTTAAACGTCTATGTTCGTTTCATCTTCTTTCGCATTTTTTTGAAGATTCAAAATAAAGAAGACGTAATTGAAGCTTCCACAGAGAAGAACATGTAGGTGACTCCAAAGGGATGAGAAATGCAAGTGATGTCAGCCACTTACCAAGGTTAGCAACCTTCTTAGCTCAGAGATGATGGAATAGTATTTTCTGAGGAGATAGTTTTGAATATAAAATTCTACCTTAAATTTCAATAAGATAAACAAAGAAAATAATTTTGTGACATGCAGGAGCTCTTAGTGTCTTTATAGTCCAAGTGAGGAGTAGCTCTAGAAAACAATAAAAGGAAAAGTAAAGAATGGTGACACAAACACCGAGAACAGAAATTCAGCATTCTTTGGATGAAGTAACGAAAAGTGAAAACATTAACAGGGCGTGTATTTCAGCTAATGGTTGCGATGCTTTTCAAGAGGCAGGGGTTGGTGATAACAATTTCCTTGCTTTTCTGGGCACCCTGGATGGTTCTGCAGAGAAAGATAATGGTGGGGCTGAGGGTCCCACTCCGCGGTGCTGGCCCCGGGCTCAGGTTCCTGTACCGAATCCCCCCAAACAAACAACAAGCAAAGAATAACCAGGACAATTTCAAATTTAAATAGTTAATTAAAATTTATACAAACTTCAGAACTTAATTGTAATATGAAAGATTCTAAATATTAGAAGTCTTATAATAGTAATGCAAATCAAGAGGTTGAGAGGCAAAACATGAGCCAAATTTCTCATTTCTTAGTGCAAAATTAATATAGAAAAATGGAAAAATCAATGTTATTTCTCAATTGTCTTCAAAAGGAGAATACTAAGGCTCAGAGTCTGAAGCTTAAATGGCAAATTCAGAATCAAACTGAGACAATGAAGAAATAGAAGCCTCTCTCTTAAGGATGTTTTTGTAGCATTTTCCCTTGGTTTAAGAAGTTAAGCTTGGGCCAGGGATTTAGCCCAGTGGTTCCAGCAACACAAGGGCCCAGGTTTGATCCCGGTAACTACTTACAAAAATGCTGAGCGTGGTGACTCACGCTCACCAGCAGTCAGCACCACATACCACAGTGCCGGGTGTGGTGGCTCACGCCTGTAATCCCTGCACTCGGGAGGCAGAGGCAGGAGGATTGCTGTGAGTCTGAGGCTGAGCTCAGGGCCAGCCTGAACTACAAAATGGAGATGTTGTCTCAAAGGAAAAACAAACAAACAAACAAAAGTTAGGTTTCAAAAACTGTTCCGGTGCCTACCTTGCAGGCACAAGGTCCCTAGTTCAGTCCCCGGTAACCACATATCACAGTGGCGGGCATGGTGGCTCACGCCTGTAATCCCAGCAGGAGGGAGGCAGAGGCAGGAGGATTGCTGAGTTCAAAGCTGAGTTCAGGACCAGCTTGAACTACAAAGTGAGACCTGTCTCAAAAAACTGAAAAAAAAAAAAATTAGGCTTTACTAAAACAAATGTGAGAGTGAAAGTCTGGGAACCTCTGTAAATCTGTTTCGTGGTGCACGGCGGGCGCACCGTTGCCAGGCCCTTCCCTCTCCTGTGCCCTCTCCACCACGCTCTCGGAAAGTGAGCTCTGGAAATGGTGGGGGCAGTGACGGCTGTGACCACGTCTCACGCGGAAGCTCTCTCCTTGTCATTCCATAATGTGAATGACGAATATATGTGAAAATGCAAAAACGACTTTTTCTTCTTCACATTTCTTTGTAAGATAAATATACAATGCTCAGAGACTCCTTTTTGCTCAAAGATTAAGGAAGCTATGTCTGAAACACAAAAGTGACAGAGAGAAAATGTTCAGTTTTGATTTAGAGATGAGTATTTTTAAAATTTTTAATTGTATTAGTGCATGTTTGCAGTCGGGCAGTTTGCAGTCACGTTGGGGGTGGGTGTATGTACCTAATGACGTTTATCTTTTAGAACTTTACTTTCTCCTCCCCTTCTTCCTTCTCTAATTCCCCATCCCAATTTTCATTCTTACTGATATTACTCATCTGGGCTCCTTTACAGTACATAATGTTTATGTTAGTAATGGTTATTGGCTTCTTGTACATGGCACATTTTTATTCTATTTATTTCTTTTCTCCTCCTCATCCCTCATGCTTTTCCCCTTGAATCACTTCCATATACCAAGAGATCCATAGTCTTGTCTCTGCCTATCCATCCTTTATTATTCTATTTGTTTGTAATTTGCTTCACTTAAATCAGACATACTATGGTATTTAAGCTTTTGTGTCTGATTTATTTTACTCAATGTTATATTTTTTGTGCATTGATTTTTCTACAAATGACTCAAATTTCATTCTTTATAGCAGAGTAGTATTCCACCATATGTCGACACCACATATTCTTTTATATTTGAAACAGGGTCTTGCTTTTGTAGTTCAGGCAGGTCCTGAGCTCAGCCTCCAACTCCCATCACAGCAATCCTCCTGCCTCTGCCTCCCGAGTGCTGGGATTACAGGCGTGAGCCACCACGCCCGGCACTGTGGTGTGTAGTTCTGATTGCTGGTGTGAGTCTCCACATCTGACATTGTTGTATGTGGTTACTGGGGATCGAACCTGGGCCCTTGCACTTGTAAGGCAGGGGCTGGAACCACTGAGCTAAATCTCCAGCCCGAGACACCATATATTCTTTTTTTTGAGACAGGGTCTCGCTTTGTGGTTCAGGCTGGCCCTGAGCTCAGCCTCCAACTTCTCACAGCAATCCTCCTGCCTCTGCCTCCCGAGTGCTGGGATTACAGGCGTGAGCCACCACGCCCGGCACTGTGGTATGTGGTACTGGTTGCTGCTGGGTGTGAGTCTGCACACCCAGTATGGTATGTGGTTACCGGGGATCGAACCCGGGTCCTTGCGCTTGTAGGACAGGCGCCGGAACCACTGAGCTAACTCCCCGGCCCGAGACACCATATATTCTTTGTGCCATCATCTGTTGATGGATATGAAAGCTGTTTCTAGGATTTAACTATTATGAATTATGCTTCTAGAAGCATCGTGTGCATGTATCATTATAGTGTGACCTCTTAAAATCTTTGGGGAGACTTTGCAGGGAGATCACTAGACATATGAAAGTTTTAATTTCATTTCTTTGAGAAATCTCCATACTGACTTGGAAACATTCTCAAAGTTCCTAAAAGCTGCGATGGGGAAGGACGGGACAAGGTTTTATGATGGGCTTATTTAAGAAGTGTAAAAAGGATTTCCAGTTTCCAAAAGCTTGCTTTTAAATATTCCCAGGAGTTTGACTAAGCGTTGCTCACTATTCTTTTCTTAGACCTTCTCTCTAAAATGTGTATAGGAAATTATTAGATTCTGGCATAGTTTTTAGGGTTTACTTTACTGCTTATTTACTTTGTTAGTATACACATCTAATTGCCGGTGGAGAACAGATTCTACTGCAGCCCATCACAGTACATTTTGGTATACATTATGATCACATTTTTCATTGGAAATTTGTACCTGTATATGATACATCTTGGTTCTTATTTTTTCCTTTCTTCCATCATTTCAGCCTTTCCACTTATCCCTCTATTCATAGGCTTTGTTTCTGTTTTTTCCTTCTTTTCTTCAATTTTTTCTTTCCCCTTATTGGTCTCTTGTTTTTGATAATAGCCTCCCTAATAACTGTGGGGTGGTATTAATAATGCATTTAATTTAATCTGTGATGATTAGTGATGTTTAGGAAATAATTGTATATCTGTTATATATCTGCAGTAGTCTTGTTTTGTGGCCCAGTATATAACCTAGAGAATTTGCCATGTGCACCTGAGACAAGTGTTTATTTTGCTGCTATTGGGTGGTATGCTCTGCATGTACATTAGGTCATTTTAAAAGAAAGTATTTAGAACTGTGCGTGTTCAAGATTTTCTTACTGATCTATCTGAATCATCTATTCATTGTGAAAGTGGGGGTATCAAAGTCTCCTATTAGAGTGTTGCTGTCTATTTGTTTTGCTAGGTATATTAATGTTTGTTTTAATAGTACTTGCAGTGTGTATATTCAAGGGTCAGTTCAACAAGAAGATGTAAGAGTTATAAACATATATCCATCCAATATTGGATTCAATACGTGTAACTTAAGTCTTCCTGAAGAACTGCATCCTTTACTCTTACAGGATAAGCATCTTTATCTCTTTAGTTTTTGACTTCAACACTTTGTTTTGTCTAATACAAATCTAATTGCTTCTGCTCCCTTTTGAGTACCTTTTGCATGTCGTATCTTTTTCATCTGGACTTTTGGTTTGTGTCTTTAAATCTAAAATGATGCCTCGAAGGCACCATAGAGTTAGATTTTGGGTTCTGTTGATCCACTCAGCCATGATATGTCCTTTCGCTGGAGGACCTAGCCCTTTACATTTAAAACAGTGATTGATAAGTGAAGACTTCCTGCCCTTTTTGACTGTTTTATGGCTGTTCTGCAGGCGGTTTGTCCCTTTTTCCTTTCTTGCTGTGCTTTGATGGTTTTTATTGTATTATTCTTTGTTTTTCTTTATCTTTTGTAGGTTTTTTTCTTTGTAGTTACATCAGCCTTACATATATTAGTCCATTTTAAACCTGATAACCACTTAATTTCAACTTTTAGAAAATTTTATGCTAACTCCTTAAGAAAGCATACATTTTGGTTATTGATATCACAGTTTACATCCATAAAATATCACATGGCCATTAAAAATTATTTGAGCTACCATAATACTTCTCTTTTAAAATTTTGAAGTTAAAAGTGATTTAAGTACCGTCATTGTAATAATAGAATCTCTGTGTTGACTTTCCACTTATCCCGAAGGTCAGTATACTTTCCCACTCACCCATTCATAGTGTCTTTCCATTTTAACTTGATGAGCTCCTTGTCACTTTTCTCACAGAAGAGGTCTGGTGGTGATGAACTCCTAAAGCTTTTGTCTGTCGGGCAAAGTCTCTTTTTCTTTTTTTTAGGTTTTTTGAGACAGGGTCTCGCTTTGTGGTTCAGGCTGGCCCTGAGCTCAGCCTCCAACTCACATCACAGCAATCCTCCTGTCTCTGCCTCCCGAGTGCTGGGATTACAGGCGTGAGCCACCACGCCCGGCACTGTGGTATGTGGTACTGGTTGCTGCTGGGTGTCCACACCCAGTATTGTTATGTGGTTACCGGGGATCGAACCCGGGCCCTTGCGCTTACAAGACAGGCGCCGGAACCACTGAGCTAACTCCCCGGCCCTGGGCAAAGTCTTAATCTTTATTTTTGTCTTCACTTTTTTCCTCATTGCTGAGACAAAATACTTAATAATAATAATACTTATATAATATATAATATTACAATATAATATGTTATATTAATATATATAATATATAATAATATATACTTATATAATATAATAATAATAAATACTTAATACTTAATAATACAGAAGAAAGGTTTATTAGCTCACAGTTTGTAGAGGTTTCAGACCGTAATTGGTGGCTCCAATGCAGGGCAGCACGGCAGAGGGGCCTTGTAGAGCTGAAACAGTCCATGGAGGCAGAAGACAGCAAAAGCCAGGGGACCAACAAACAGCAGTAGCAGCTTCTTGCTACCCATTTTAAGTTCTCTCCAGGATACCTGACATAGGCCAGGAGCCAAACCTATCCATACGCTGGTTCAGTAATCACACACTTAATCCCAGCATCACACACTCTCGATCCAGCCACGGGATATGCAGCCCACAAGCCATAATAATTTCTGGCAATGGTCTCTGTGGTAGTGTTAGGTGATTACTTCTTTTTCCGTACTCATTTATTTGTATTTAATTAAAAAACCCTTCTATTGAGTATGTTTGTAATACATAATGGTCACATTCATCATGGGGGTTTGGTATATGTATATAGCACATCTTAATTATTTTTCTTCCTTTTTATGAGGAAGATATCTTTCCACCTGGTCTTCCAGGGCTCAGAGAATTTCTTTTGTTCTGAAATGAGTTCTTCATCAGAAACAAATGTCTAGTGTAGCAGAGTCGCGTGTCTGTAAGTGCAAGGAGGGCGAGGTTGGGAATGGTATTTCTTTGGTTTTGGAGTCAGGGTTATAAAGGTTCTTAAAGAATGTGCTCCTTCCATTTACTGAAAGAATTTTAGGTTTGATTTCCAGATTAAATGCATTCTTAAATACTTATAAACATTCGCTATTAAAACGTAGGCTGTTTTCTAGGGAATATTTATAAAAATAGGTGTAATTTTTTTGTATATACTTGACTATTTCTATTTCACATTTTCTCTTGTCTAATTTATATTTATTTTTCTGGTACTTGGAATTGAACCCAAGACTTTTGTACCAAGCTGCATCCCCAGCCCCACTTTTATGTTAATACTGGGTCTCCCCGAGGCACCAGATTGCCCAGTTTGGGATCAGATGTGCAGGCTTCCTGCCTCAGACTTGCAGAGTGCTGAATTGCATCATCTTATTAATCCAGTGTTTTTGGAAATGTTATAGTGAGGGTTGGGCAGGACAACATTATTTTTAAGTGAGCTTCATAGAACCTTAAGCGTAGTGTTTACTTTCAAAGGAATTTGCAAGAATATTCGTTAGTATCAGCATTTGAGATAAGAATTCTCTCTCAGTTAAAGATTATTCTGAAAACCGCTATACTGAGGGTTGTTTTCTTGTTTGTTGTACCAGAATATTCAATGCAGATAAATCATTTTGAAGACTATCTTGCATGAATATGTTTATATTTCATAACATATTTTTGAAATGCCATTTTCAGTACCTTTTTTAAAAGTAGACTTTTGATTTGAGATTGAATATCTGCAGAAATTTCCATTATAATTTTATGTTATTTCTGATTAAAACAAATACTCAAAATCAGGAAATAACCTAAAAATCATATTCCTGTATATTTAAAAAATTTTCTCTCATTATCCATTTAAATTTCTATATTAATTTTAAAATATTCACACTTGATGTGTACCAGATTGTATAGAACATTATGTGTATACTGAGTTTTAAACTTCAAATTCATTATTTCTGCCTGAAAGTTATATTGGCCAACCTGAGGGTGGTCTCTAATTGTAGGAGATTTCTTAATACTTTTCATAAGGTTTATGTTATTATGTACTATTAATGGTCCTTGTGAATATTGCTAAATTTGGAATTAGATATCATTATAGTCTTAATTTGAGAGTTTGATGCTTTGTTTCAATTGCGAAACCCCCTAAGAGTAGGAGTTTCCTGTGTATGACTCAGTGGGTCAGTCTAAGTGTCTAATTGTTATTTCTTGTTTTAATGCATTCCAAAGCAGATGCCCTAAATTTTAGTTCTTATAAATATTCATTTGCTCTAATTCTAGAATATTAGCATATGATTATATATTGAGCTCAAATGATAGATTTAGGTGGAGAAAGTTTTGAATAAAGTAAACTTTAAGCTGATTCTTAGAAGTTATATAGGTTGAGCATTCCAGTGGAGCATCCTAAATCTGAAATTCTCCAAAAACCGAAAAATTTTTAGTACCGATATGACATGCAAAGAGAAGTTCATAATTGACTCATGATGGTTACAGTTAAAACTCACTTGGTCGGTCACAGTTAGATCAGGTGTGCCAAATTATATAAAGTCACCTTCAGAGTGCGCACAGAAAGTGCTTATGGAATCTGGGAGGCTTTGTGTTTAGACGCGGTTCGGTCCCTGAGATATGTCGTTATGCATACTGAGACATTCCAAAATCCCAAAAAAGTCTGAAACTTGAGACACTTCTTTTCACAAGCATTTCAGATGGTGACTGATAGAGATGAAAAGGAAAAAGGGAAGCATTTGTTCACTTTCCTCTCATAGAACCGACTTTTAGTGTGTAGGAGCAGGACTGGAGGCAGCAAGTAAGCACGGCCTTGTGGGGTGCTGTCAGGCACTGTGGGGGAGACGAATGGCAGAGACCAGGTGTGGCTGGATAGTTCTGATAAGTGGTCACTATTGATACCAACTTTGAATCAAGACCTAAAGGTGGAGGAGACCAGTGCTGAGAAGCTAACATTCATTCAGACATGAGGAGTTTACAGCAGAAGCTCAGGACGATATAGAAAGGACTTTGAGATGAAAAAGTGGTATGTTCTCATTTGAAATTACATTCCTCCAGGTGTACCTGTTATTTCTTGCTGGTGGATTTCACGATCCTTTTGTATATAGTTCTCAGAATTTTATTTCAGTATGTGTATTCATCTTTTTTGAGGTTCTTGAGTCTGTAGGTTTACATCTTCTGTCAAATTTATGAAGTTTTTAGCCATTTTCCCTATGAATATATATATATATATATATATATATAATCTTTCTCCTTTCCTCATCAGCCTCAGATATTAATCTTAGATCTTTTGGGGTTTTCCTCACAGGCCATAGAAGCTCTATTAATATTTTCACTGTCTGTTCCTCTCAGTTCTTTTCACTGAATAACTCCTACTGACCTGCCCTTGAGTTGACTTATTCTTTATTCTTTCATCTCCATTCAGCGATTTAGCCATCAACTGAGTTTTTGAATTTGCTGTTGAAGTTTTTTGCTTATTTTAGTGCACCCCTTAGTTTTTCTGTATGCATTCTAGATTCTTGCTCCTTCTAAATTTATACTTTTCCTCAAGCATATGACAATTTCTGAAACTTTTGTATGTTATCACCTTTAAATTACCTACTGGTCAGATAATTCTAGCGTCTCTTCCATCTTGGTATTTTCACCTACTGATTGTCTGTTTCTTTCTGTTAACTTGAGTTTAGATGTTCCTTTTTTATGGTGAATAATTTTGTAATGAGTTTCAGGATGTGTTATAAAATTGTGGTTCTTGGGGGCCGGGGAGTTAGCTCAGTGGTTCCGGCGCCTGTCTCGCAAGCGCAAGGACCCGGGTTCGATTCCCCGGTAACCACAAACCATACTGGGTGTGGAGACTCACGCCCAGCAGCAACCAGTACCACATACCACAGTGCCAGGCGTGGTGGCTCACGCCTGTCATCCCAGCACTCGGGAGGCAGAGGCAGGAGGATTGTGATGTGAGTTTGAGGCTGAGCTCAGGGCCAGCCTAAACCACAAAAGCGAGACCCTGTCTCAAAAAACCTAAAAAAAAAAAACCTAAAAAAAAAAAAATTGTGGTCCTTTCTTAAATCTTCTACATTATTTACTTATTTTTAATTGACTTTATTGGTACTTTTTGTACATGCATTATGATCACATTCAACATTGTGAATTTGTATGTGTACATGATTCATCTTAATTCTCATTATTTCCCCTTCCCCCGCTCTCCCTACAACCCACACCCCTATATACATAAGCTTTGTTTCCTTATTTTAATTATCAGATTTTTCTTTCCATTCTTTACTTTCCCCTATCCATCTTTTCCATTTTCCCTTTGCACATTTTCTTCCTATTTCACATTACCTATCATACCTTTTGACATTTATTTACGCCTTTAATTTCTCATACTAGATAAATAATATGGTATTTACATACCTGTGTCATATTCATTTCACTTATGAGTATGTTCTTAAGGTCCATCCTTTTGAGTATAAATGACTCAAGTTTGTTATTTTTTATGGCTGAGTAATACTCCATTTTATTAAAAAAACATATCTTCTTTATCAAGTCTCCTGTTGCTGGGTATTTGAACTATTTCCAAGATTTAGCTGTTACAAAACGTGCTACTATAAACATGGGTGCACATATGTCATTGTGGTATGATGCTTTTAATTCTTTCATGCCTAGTAGGGGAATAACAGGATCAAATGGGACCTGGAGTCCTAGTTTTTTTGTTTGTTTGTTTGTTTGACACAGGGTCTCACTTTGTAGTTCAGGCTGGCGCGGAGCTCACTATGTAGCCCAGACAAGCCTTGAACTCAGAGTAATCCCCCTGCCTCTGCCTCCTGAGTGCTGGGATTACAGGCCTGAGTCACCACGCTGGCACTGTAGTATGTGGTTACTAGGGATTGAACTCTGGACCTTGCACTTGCAAGGCAGATGCCAGAACCACTGAGCTATATCCCCAACCCAAATCCTGGTTTTTTAAGCAATCTCCACATTGATCTTCATAGTGGTTGCACCAGTCTACATTCCCACCAGCAGTGGAGAAGGTTCCTTTCTCCCTACAGTTCTGCCAGTATTTATTGTTGGTTGATTTCAGGATAGCAGCTATTCTTTTGATGTAAGATGGAATCCGTGTTGTTTTCATCTGCATTTCTTGAATGACCAGCAATATGGAACATTTTTTCATATGTTTCTTCACTGCCTTTCCTTCTTCATCTGAAAAGTGTCTGATCATTTCAAATGCCGATTTTTGAATTAGGGGGGTTAATATATTAAATTAAATTGGGGGGTCTGATTTTTTAAAGTTCTTTGTACACTCTAGATAGTAGTCCTTTGTCTGAGAAACAGCTAATAAAGATTCTTTCTTTTTTTTTTTTTTTTTAGGTTTTTTGAGACAGGGTCTCGCTTTGTGGTTCAGGCTGGCCCTGAGCTCAGCCTCAAACTCGCATCACAGTCCTCATGCCTCTGCCTCCTGAGTGCTGGGATTACAGGCGTGAGCCACCACGCCCGGCACTGTGGTATGTGGTACTGGTTGCTGCTGGGTGTGGGTCTCCACACCCAGTATTGTTATGTGGCTACCGGGGAATCGAACCCGGGTCCTTGCGCTTGCAAGACAGGCACCAGAACCACTGAGCTAACTCCCCGGCCCCCTAAAGATTCTTTCTTTCCCATATTGTAGATTGTCTTTTCACTACACTAGTGGTTAGTGGTTTCTCTTGCTATGCAGAAGCTTTTTAATAAGATGAGATCCCAGTTGATTTCTTCTGAGCAGACTTTTTTTAAGTCCTCTATACAGCACCCATACATCTCTTGGCATTTCCAGTTGTGACTGTACTTGTGTTGAACTATGATATTTAGGAAGAAAATAAAAACCAGGGAACTCGCTGACAGGTGTCTAGCAGTTCACTTTATTTTCTCCTTTTTGTCCCTGTCCTCACCCACAACGATTGCTTGGTAATAGCCATTGTTACAGGTGTGAGGTGCTGTCTCATTATGGTTTTGATTTCCATGTTTTTGAAAATTAGTGATATTGAACGTCTGGTTTTATATGCTTTTGCACATTTGTATGTCTTATTTAAAAAGCTAGATATTCTAGTACTTTGTCAATTTTTAATAGTGTTATTTCATTCTTTTTAAAAAATTATTTGATTCTTTTCTTGTGTTTTGTGGTTTATAGTCCTTTACCAGATATGTAGTTTTCAAATATTTCCTTGTACCCTGCATGCTGCCTTTTCATTTTGTTGATCACATCCTTGCAGCATAGAAGTAAATCCTACTTGTTCATTTTTGCCTTTGTGGCTTTTACTTATGGTATTAATAAAAAGAATGGTAAGACCAGTGAAGTGGAACTTGACTTTTTTTTTTATCCTAGGAATTTTGAAGGTTTGGGTCTTACATTTATGTTTTTAATCTACTTTCAACTGATTTGATATGTGGGAGAAAGTAAGGATCCAATTGACTTTTCTTTTTGGCAGATGGATATCCAATTTACTTGACATCATTTGTTGAAAAGGATACGTTTCCCACAAATTTTCCTGTGAGCTCCATGTTAGAATCATTCTATACATTTTGATATATCATATTTTTACCGACTATTCAGAACATTTTGTAAGTTTCATTGTAATTATTCTTTGACCTAATGGATCTTTAAAATTGGCTTGAAGCACTGGAATAGAATACTTTAAATATGTAGGTGAAGACCATTCACACAGATTTTGAAAGAACATTCAGTTACTAACCAAATATTTGTGGATTTCCTGTATTTTTCTGGTTTATTGGCTTACTTTGACTGTCGCCAATAATAAAATCTGTGTGGTTCATGTCTTTTGAAACTTTTTGATACTTGTTTTATGGACTGTTATGGTCTACACTGGTAAGTATTCTATTGAGTATCTGGAAAACTGTGCATTTTATCTTTATTACACAGCATGTTCTCAGTATGTTAGTCATTCTCAATCTGATAAAAGGGTTATTTACGTTGTCTATATTTTGCATAGGCTTTGTTGACTTGTTCTGCACGTTACAAGGAGTTGGGTCAAAGTATTGAAATTGTAATGCAGACTTGGTTTTTTTCTCTCTGTTATTGTAGCACAAAAACAAAATGAGAAATTTTGATTAAATTTTTTAACCTTTTTAATTTGCCCTTTTACAAATAATTCTCTCCTCTTTTGTCTTCTATTACCCAAATAACAACTGAGTTTTTGTTGTATAAAGAATAATTTAATTATAAATGTACAATTTTGTCTGCCTTATACTAATGCCTTTCTAAAATGCTTTTAATTTCCACTTCCTTACATTTTCATTCTAAGTATATATGCCATCATTATACATAAGTAGTTTGCAATCTTATAATTGAAGATTTTAAACTGAAGACTAGATAGTCTCATGAAAATCTAAATACATCATTGAGAGATTATTTTAAGCATGGCTTAAAAAGTTGCCAAAGGTGTTGTGAACTGTTTCATTACATAGAATTATTGTAGATGTTGAGATTTATGTGTATTGTAGGCAGTACAAGACTGTACTTTTGACATCTACACAAATAACCTTTACACAAATTTTATCATTAAACATTTAGTTCTTATGGAAGAAAAATATAGAAGTTTATGTTTTAGAATTAAGTGAAAAATTTTTTGAGAAGATTTTATTAGTATTTCCACTAATTCTGCAATTGATACAACCTATAATGCATGGTCATTGAAGAAATCTTTGAAGACAAAGATCAGAATACAATTAAAATAATTTTGTACTGTCCTACCATCTAACCATAATATTTGTTAATATTTGGTAAAAATATTTGTTAATATTTTGGTAAATATTTGTTAAATTTTGTTAATATTTTTATATTTGCTTTTAATCAAGACTTTACCATATATGTTTTATTTAGTAAAGCATTTTTACTACCATTATTTAATCATTGTACAATGCAGATATCTTTCATTTGGTGTGAGAAGTACATTACTAAAATTGTCCTCTAATTCTATACTTCAAATCTCAGTTACATTAGGAATAATTTTCACATAGGAATACATGTATAATAACGAGTATATTTATAGTAAAAAAAGCTTCATCTGTTGTAACTGAAGAAGAGATTACTGAGGCTAGGGGTTTTTGCTTGGCGGTTCTGACACCTGCCTCACAAATGCAAGGTCTGGAATTTAGTCCCTGGAACCAAAGTAAATAAATAAATATATAAAATAGAATAATATTGAATTAATTTTAAAAAAATATTATTGGCACTGGTTTGGACTTGCATATAGATTTTTGTTGTTATTCTTTTTAAAGCTTTCTGTCATCCTAGTTAATTATTTATTCTCTTTGCAAATGAAACATCTACCACATCTATCCTTACTTACTTTTGACAATTGCTCATAATTTTCTCCTGTTTGTCAGGTATTTGCTAAGTTATATAGACGTCTTGCTGTTGCAGTTGACACTTCTGCTTCATTGTATTTGTTATAGATTTTATTGGTTCCAGACACAAAGTTACTTGTTTATTTTACATGGCCCAATTTAGGTTAGTTATGATGATTACTATAGTTCTCTTACAAGTCAATAATCAGTTTACAAAGAATAGGAGCTATGCTGGTGCAGAGTATAGTCCGGATGGTAGTGCAGAAGGAGGTTTATCTTCCTTTGTGCACAGCATGCTGACCAACAGCCACAGACAGTTCACTGCCCTTTCTGCCACCATGATGGTCCTTAAGATACACCTGGAGTTGCTCCTCCTGCAGTGATAGCGCACCCTGTGTTCACAGCACAAATTATCTGAGAATATATAGGACACATATGTAATTACCATGAACAGCATAGTCTAAAATTCTTTTTTTTTTTTTTTTGAGACAGGGTCTCACTTTGTGGTTCAGGCTGGCCCTGAGCTCAGCCTCCAACTCACATCACAGCAATCCTCCTGCCTCTGCCTCCCGAGTGCTGGGATCACAGGCGTGAGCCACCATGCCCGGCACTGTGGTGTGTGGTACTGGTTGCTGCTGGAGTGAGTCTCCATGCCCAGTATGGTATGTGGTTACCGGGGATTGAACCCGGGTCCTTGCGCCTGCAAGACAGGCGCCGGAACCACTGAGCTAAATCCCCAGCCCTACCATAGTCTAAAATTCTTATGCTAACCCTCTAGCATGTAGGTCTAGTATAAAAAAAGTCTAACAAATCTAACAACTATTTGTTCTGAATGGTTAGGAAAAAGGAGTCATGTAAGCAGTTGTAGAGAGCAGTACATATGAAGCCATGTTTAAAATATCTATGAAGTAAAAACTCATTTCACATTGACTAATTAATGAAATATATACACAATTGACATACCTGCTCTGTGATTTCTTTACTTGAACAGGAAAGCAGGAAAGAGATACTTTGTCACATAGCTGATTGTGTTTCTTGACAGATTATGTAATGTTGGCTTAGACTTCAGTGTTTTTACTCTTTACTTTATAGACATCACTCTGTATTTCCTCTGTCATGTTTTCCTCCAGCGCTGGGAATTGAACTCAGGACCTTGCACTTGTCAGGTGTGGTCGGCACCGCTGGGCTGCACCTTGGCCCTCAGGCATGTTTTGAATGGCGTTTGCTTCGAGGGGATTCCTGAGCAGCAAGCCCTTTGTAAAGTTTTGCACGGAGAATGCTACCACACTTCTTCTTTACTGGGTCATTGTTAGGCTTCATTTCTGCCAGGTGTTTAACTGTATTTTTTTCAGGTGTCAGTTCTTTCCAAATTGATTCATTGATTTAATGCAGTTCTAACTGAAATCCTATTAAGACTTTTAAAAATAGGTTTAAACAAGTGCATTTAAAAATAGAATAGCTAAACTAATTTTGAAAAGGAAAAATGGGGAGAAACATGTTTAAAAACTTACTATAAAGATAAACTCATCAAAGCAGTAGGACGTGGTCAAAGTGATAGGCAGAGGGATCAACAGAATAAAATAGAGTGTAAAGTAGTTCTGTGTGCGTATGGCTAGTTGATTTTTACACTACTTTTCTTGAGGTATACTTTATATACTATAAAATTAACCCATTGTAACAATACAGTTCTTTTTAAAAATTTACTAAAATTATTCTTTCCAAATTGATTTATTGATTTCAATTCTGATTGAAATTCCATAAAGACTTTTAAAAATACATTTAAATATGTACATTTAAAAATTTTGGAAGAACAGTTAGCTTTAACAGCCAAATAGTTTTTTTTTTCTTCTGGTACCAGGTATTGAACTCATGACTGTGCTTGCAAGGCAGGCAGGCACAAGACCACTGAGCTAAATCCCCAGCCCGAGCCAAAATAATTTAGAGAACGAGGAATAAAATTGGAAGAAACATTACCCAGTTAAAAACTTAATATATCACAATTTCTGTGATGTAAGAATCTGAAACTGCAAATAAGACCCAGGATGTGTAATAGATATTGTGAAACAGGAAGAAAAGGGTTAAGTGGAAAGAAGCTCACGGAGGGGGCAGTAGGAATAAAGAGAAAAGGAAAAAAGTCAGAAAAGGAAGACAAAATAGAATCACAGCTTTTGTGAATAAGGGGAAGAACAGTTGGAGGGAGGAGAAAGGAATGGGAAAATGTAAGTGTGGTGCGTCGTGCGGAGGTACCAATTCCTTATGCGTGTGATCATCACGTATGTCTAAATCATAACTTCATTATTTAAAAAATGCAAGTGGGGGTGAAGTAACAACAGTGTTCTACAACTGCACAACTTTGAACTGCATTTTCTGTCTGGTGCCAAAATTGCTATGGTTCCTAAATAAATACTGTATAGTTTTTGGAGTTCTGTGGCTTTCTTAGCACTGGTTACATTTGTTTATGAAATTCAGAGTAGTTTAAAATCCTAACACTAAGCATGAAATAACAGATGAAATAATCTTACCACTTTTTGGACTTGTTCTTTGTTACTTCAACTTCAGTAACTTTCCTTGCTGACTTAGAGATCTGTGTTTCACGCCTGCTCTGAGCTGGTTTTATTCACTAACCGCAGGGTGACTGCTGTCCCAACCAGGTCTCTCGACAGTTACACCAGTATTGGGATACTGTGCAGAACACGTTGCTGATAACCCCACCCCAAGCTCGCTCTCAGTCCAGGCGCTTCCGCCTTCGTTCCCGCCGCTGTCTGCAGCAGTTCTGGGAGCCCCGTCCGCGAGTGTGCTCAGGTGCACGGCCACGGCCGCCTCACCGTCCCGAATCAGCTCAGAACTCTCGCCTTTTGTGGTCATTTGGGCTTTGGGGGAGAGCCCGAAGGCTCACAGTCCACGTCTGTGAGTGAGAGGGGGACCCGCTGTCGTGTCCCGAGCCTGCCACTCCATTGCGTGGCACTTGGCAGCACCATTCCCTGTATTTTGGATCACGTTTTGTAAAAACACTCATGAAACATAATTTTCAGACCTGTTTTGTAAAAGTGGAAGGATGTTCAGATAAATATGTTCAAATGAAGGTGATTATGGCAATGTGTCCTTTACTGTAATAATTTTTACAATTTAAACACTCACTACATAGTTTAAACATACCTTGAATACACTATGATATTGAAGTGGTAAGGTAAATTCATTAAGATTGTTAACTGCTTTTTTCTTTTTAACTTTTAGTGAGGCTATTCTTATTAGAAATTTGAAGACAGATTAAATTGAGCTCTTCTTTTTTCTGATTAGTGTAATCCCCTTTCTTTAGGCTGGCAGTAATTGAAGGAGAAAACTCTTTTTGTTAACACAGTAACATAAAGTTATTGCTTTAAAATTATTCCTTCAGAAAGCCTCAACAGAGACAATGACATTTCTGTGAGCTTTAGTTACTTAATAAAAAGTGCATTTTATCACAGCATAGAAGCTAATTACCTTGTAAGCATAACTCAATAACAAATCCTAGGATCTGAAGTTTTGGCTTAGATAATCTTTTTTAACTTATTTGGCTTCCTAAATAGTCTTATATTCAAATAATGCTTACCAAAATATATATGTTTTCTGCTAGTTGATGTAGGTGCTGATCTTGACTAACAATGTGAAATTACAGTCCTGCCAAAAGAGACATAATATATATAGTCTAAATTTTCAGATAATAAATTTGGAAACTGAAATGTTTGCTTTTGTTGAATATTCTGCCATAGTGTTTAAATAGACAGTATTCTGAACATTTATGCTGGGATACATGAAATATTAAGTAGCATTCAAAAACATTATTACTATATAATATTAGAGAGAGTTGCATATCATATTTGTTAATAATGTATTGTTTCAAAATCTCATAGTCACATTTGTTGTTATTGTTCTTTCCCTTGGCTACCTCTTTGTGGTCTCAAACTTTTTGAAATATTATTGATTATATCATTTAGATGTATGCAGCATTGCATTAGTGAGAAACTGAGTTTTAAATACTTTTTCAACTTGATTTCATTCAGTCTAAACTATATCTGAGTGGTGCTCGTGTCCCTTAAGGCAAACTGCAGAGCTCACAAGCAATCTTGTGTCAGCTAATTCGGATCCCCACGAGTGGCCCTGACCGCTGGGCCCGTGGCTCCGGAGAAGTCCTAGGTCGGCTGGGTCACAAACGCTGGCTGTCTGTGGGGATTGTGCCGTTCTCCTGGGTGCTGGGATTCGATCTGTCGCATACGGCTTCTGTTGCAGCAGGCACAATTACTCAGACCCAACAAGTACTTTGAAAGTTGTTGATTGATCGGGAGTTCTCTCACACATAAATCAAAAGCATCTGTGTAATATCTAGGATTCTCGGAATAATGATCGTCCTCACTGATGTGGCTCAGAGCAGAGGGCTAACCCGAGGCGTGGACTGCGTAGGGCAGCGCGGGGCAGTGCAGTCGTGTTCTCGCGAGACGATCCCTCCGAGGTGAGGCTGGGTGAGCTGGAGCTAGCGAGCACCGGGCATGGGTTCGAGTCGTCACTAAGCCAACACACGTCACTCCAGCGTGTCTCTGTTCTTGTTTTCCTGACTGCCTGAGAGTCCAGGACTACAGATTTAATGTTGTAGAGTGTCAAGTACACAATTTAGCTTATGAGGTGCGTATTTTCTTCTCTTGAGCTCGTGCTGTCCATATGTGTTCGTGTTTTTGAAGCAGATAGCATGTGAATTTTATTAATTTAATGAGAGAGATCAAATAACAATTCCTAAATCAATATCTGTATCACGTTCTTTACCTAAATCTAAATCTAGCATGAGTTTTTAAACAGTTTCCCTTTATTGATAATACCTTTTCATTTACTGTTTTCTGTGACACCATTGATCATAACATTATTCCTAGTTTAATATTAGTGCATAGTTGCTTTAAAATATTCAAAAGAAAATTATTTTTCTTTTAGCCTCTTGTGAGGTTGAAATAAGTACATAAAATACATAAAGAAGATATGCTTCTATCAAAGCTTTTATTTATTGAAGCAAAGATATAATTAATGTAGAGTAATATTGATTTCTTATTTTTATATAAAATCAGTTACCTTTTAAACTAATTTTATTGTTCCTATTTTGGATTTTATTACATCAATTAAGTAGTCAAGCAACCAATTTTTATTAGCATAGGATTTGACAAATCTTGGCAACTAGCAGATTTATTAATTATTGACTTTTTTGCTAATATGCTTTTTATTACTTTAAAAATAATAATATATTTACAAAATAATGTATGTTTAATAATATGTTTAAAAATAATATGTGTTTAAAATTTGGCTTTAGCAAGTCTCATGAATGAGATTACTCTATCTTGTCTTCCAGTTTATAGATATGGTGACAATTTTATGAACCCACTTGAAATGCTTCCACCATCACCCGTTTCTTAGTGATCTTGGCATAGTAAGGTAGACCATGAGAGGCCTATCCAGGCTACATCCAGCCTTTTGTAGGAGACATTTAGGGTTACCATGGTAACTCTGAGGGCACTGCGACAAGTTCTTAGGTTGTGAAGCTTTAGAAAAAAGCCAAAATCTCACTACTCTTTTGAGAAAACTGAGAACAAGTCTCTGTATTTGATATTTGGTGCTCAGAAAAGAATGCTTAATTTTAAAATGATAGCTATTTTCTCAGGCATTATTAGAGGGAAAACATTTTTTGGGATAAGTTAAATTACTAAAAATATATGGGCCGGGGAGTTAGCTCAGTGGTTCCGGCGCCTGTCTTGCAAGCGCAAGGACCTGGGTTCGATCCCCAGTAACCACATACCATACTGGGTGTGGAGAATCACGCCCAGCAGCAACCAGTACCACATACCACAGTGCCAGGCATGGTGGCTCACGCCTGTAATCCCAGCACTCGGGAGGCAGAGGCAGGAGAATTGCTGTGATATGAGTTTGAGGCTGAGCTCAGGGCCAGCCTGAACCACAAAGCGAGACCCTATCTCAAAAAAAAAAAAAAAAAATAGGATTTCAAATTACTAAAAATATAGGATTTATTATAAAGGCAGGAGAAATGATACCATCAATTTAGAAAAATAAAAATTGCTTTTAGTATGTATTGTCACTTTAATGTTTCTCTTCTAATTTGTTTTAAATCGTTACACTTTAAAATTCTATCTTCTAACTTTTTATGGGGTATGTGTTGCTTGGATTACTTTGAACACTGAAACATGGTATCTCCTATCATACAGTTTCCGACCAGTGGGAGAAATGGAAAGCTATTGTCAGTTTTGCAGTACATAAAATGGTAGAGACTGGTAGGATAAATGTAGGTAAACTACCTGACCAAGCCTGAGGGCACCTGACAAGATTTTTTTCAGAAATATTTCTGTACTTTTTGTGTGTTAATCATTTATGGTATCTCTATACGGCTTTCCGTAATAACTATACTAATTTATATTCCCAGCAATAGTAAGTAAATGTTCTGTTTTCCTCATATCCTTGCCAACACTTACTGTCTTTTGTTCTTTTGATAATAAAAATTCTAACAGATATGAGTTTTTATATTGTTTTAATTTTCATTTCTCTCATGATTAGTGATGTTAGACATTTTTTTCATGTATCCATGCCACTCGTGGTTCTTTTGAGAAGTGTTCATTCATTTAACCATGTTGTTTGCTTGCTGTTGCACTCTTTGATTTCCTTGTGTATTAAGACCTAAGCAGATACGTAGTTTGAACATATTTTGTCCCATTCTATAGACTGTCCTTCATTCAGTTGCTATTTTCATTTTGCTATACAGAAAGTTTTTCATTTGATGTAATACCATTTGTTTGTTGTTTTGCTTCTTGTTATTTTTGGTTCATATTGAAAAAGTAATTGTCTAGAATAATGTCACGTTGTATTGTATTGAATACTATGTCCTTGGTTGATTTTGAGTTGATTTTCATAATATAAAGTAAAATAAAGGTCTGATTTTACTCTTTTGAATGTAGACATGACTTTTCCCAACATACTACATTTAAAAAAATATTTAAGGATCCTGATGGTGTTTTCTGTAATGGTTAGTTTACCTTTCCACTGGAAAAGCCTATTCCTTTTCCCCATTTGGTTCTTGGGCCTTTGTTGACAATCAGCTAACTATAAATTTGTGGATTTTATTTGCAAGCTCTTTGTTCTATTCCAGTGGTTTATGTGTTTATTTTTGATGCTGGTTCCATGTGGTTTTGGTTTCTATGACTTAGTAGTATATTGTTAAATCAGGTAGCATATAGCTTACTTTATACTTTTATTCAAGGTTGCTTTATGTTTTTAGAGTCTTATGTGAGGGACTTTTTATACTTTATGTTATGACATTTTGATAGGAATTGTGTTGAAAAGATAAATGTCTTTGGTTATTATGAACATTTTAAGAGTATTAATTATTCTCTCGATTTCCCATTCATTCCTGTCTTTCTTAATTTCTTTATCAATATTTTCTACTTTTAAGTGTAGAAAGCTTCCACTTTCTTGGTTAAATCCTGTTTTTTTCCATCTATTGTTGGTGTGATTTTCTCAACTTCTCTTTCAGATGACTCACTATTTGTGTATAGAAGTGCTGCTGCTTTTTGTGTGCTGATTTTGTATTCTGAAACTTGCTGTACTTATTAGTTCTAACAGCTTTTTTGATGAAATGCTTAGAGTTTTCTTTGTGTACAACCATGACTTCTGGAAATGGAAGTGATTTAACTTGTTACTTTCTGAGTTGAGTGCTGTTTATTTATTTTGGCGAACGTATGTGGCTGGGATCTCCAGTGTTGTAGTGAATAGAAAAGGCCCAGTGTTCATTCTTTTTGTGTTTTGCATCATAGAGGAAAAGCTTTTAAGTTTTCTTTATGGAGTATGCCAGCAGTGAATTGAGCCATTTATGGGCTTCATTATATTGAGGTACATTCTTGTTGTAACCTACTTTGTGTATTTTTCTCTTAATCATGAAAAGCTATTGGCTTCTTCATAAATTCCACCAAGTTGGTTGCAGCTGTGCAGTCACGTGTGGCCTTGTCTCCAGTGCCCCGCTGCTCGTTCCTCATTTCCGTCTGAGACCCTGTCCTGTCAGCTCTGCTGTCTGTCTTTCAGCCAACGTCCGATTGGAACCACTTGTATAATCACCAAGAAGATCGAAGGTTCCCCCCAAAAGTTGCCCTCAGCTCCGCGTGTGGTAACCCAGGCCTCTCTAGCCTGCTTCTCCACATTCCTCCACCCTCTGCCCATCGTACGGTGCTCAGGCTGCTTCCAGCTTTTCGGCTCTGCTGTGGCCGCAGAGTGCACGAGAGGAAAGGCGGCCAGGTGTCCTCCTGTTCGTAACCAGCCGCTTGTGCAGTCATTAGCCCGCTCCCACAGTGACCGCCTTCTTTGATTCAGGAGAATAGTGCTCCCAATACCATGAACAATTTGGAATGAGTTGGGGGACATTAAAAGCGTAGCCATGGTGTGTAGCACATTGGACGACAAGGTAAATAATCCTTACTTCAGATACATTCACTTTTCCCCTGGTAGGGCGGAGTGGGTAGTTCTGTCAGTCTTGTTCAGAAGCTGAGTTGATTTTAGGTTTTGTTGTTGCTAAAACTTACCTCAATATATTGCTATCTCCATGATTTTTCCAGTAATATCTTATTTTTAGAGTGAATGTCAGTTTCCAGAAGATTTTGCTTTGCATACTTCTGTCTCCTCCTAACTTCTGGCTGTTTGATGTTCTTTGTTGCACAAGTTTTAACAAAACATGGAGGGCATCACATTGATGTTCTGCATTGTCATGGTTCAGCCTTAGTTTTGTTTTGTTTTGGAGAAAGGGTCTCACGGTGTCATTCAGACTGGCCTTGAGTTCATATGGCTGGTCTTGAATTCACAGCAGTCACCTGACTCAGCCTCCCAGGACTAGGGTTACAGGTGTGTCCCACCATGCACAGCTTCAGTCTTAGGTTTTTTTTTTTTTAAATTTTAATTGAGTTTATTAGTACATTTTAGGAAAACATGATGATCACATTCAGCATTGAGAATTTGTACCTCCATGTGACAATCTCGATCTTCATTTTTCCCATTTCTCTGCCGTTCCTTTAACGCCCCCACACCTATGTACATAAGCTTTCTGTTCTTTCCTTTTATCACCAGATATTTTCTTTCCCTTCTTTCCTTTCCCTTCCACCCTCAGTTCCCCTTTCCCTTTGAACAGTTTTTTCCTACTTCACAATACCTATCATACATTCTGGATCTCACTTATATCTTCAGTTTCTCACGCTAGAGAAACATTACAGTATTTATACACATTTGAACAGACCTCTGCCCTCCGTGCCCAGGTGAACCTTTCATGGTCATTTTGAGTCTCTGCCATGGTGCTGTGACTTCCGGCCTCTCCTCCGCAAAAGTCTCCTCTTCCTTTCGTGCCTTCACCCTCGGGAGTCCTCCCTCACCGCGCAGTGCTGCTGCCCTTCCTCCTCTAGTCACGGCTGTCGTTGCGCGGGGCAGACAGACCTCTGTACCCAGCGCCCTTGCACGCTGACAGCCACTGCCTTCCCACGGCTCCTCCGAGGGCAGTGCCCTCTGGGCTTCTGTTCCTGCCCGGTTCTCGCGAGCTCACAGCCGCAGCGGAGTGCGCACAGCCTTTGCGTCAGTGCGTCTCCGGCCTCACACGGACTTGAACTTTGGCCCTCCGCAGACATAGCAGGGCTTAGATGCGCCTTCTCCTGGAGACACCTTCTTTATATTTCTGGCTGATCTGCTGTACTGTGACTTCAACTCTCTAACGAGTTGAAGAGAAGTTATACTTCCTGGCTTAGACTTATTAGGGGAGCAGGGATAGGTGTTCCAGCTCCCTGTCTCCTTAGTATATGATAGAAGTCGTTTTGACATTAAAGACATGTAATCTGACTACCAAGAGAACAGATTTGGGGATTTTCATGGAGTACTATTGAAGTACTGTTAAAGTACTGTTTCGGTCATCTTTATATTACATAGTGGTGGCTGAACTCAGAGTAATGGGAGAAGTAGAGAAATCTGCAGCATTTTCCAGATGTAAAACGTACTTTAGTTACTTAAGGAAGAAGTAGTTTAGTTTGAATCTTCTCTGATAAAGATAGTCTTTTAAACCGTACAATTTATTCCCGAATGTCATTTTCTCATGCTAAATGAGCCGGCACATTATTTCCCTTATACCATTTTGCAAGTCTTTTAAATAATTTTATTTATGCCTTTAGAAATATTTTAAACCCTGAGGTATTGTCTTCTTGCCCATTTATGAGTTTGATAACCTATTACAAGAATATTACCCCAAAGTATAGAAAATGCTTTGTGCAGAGTCTTATTAATAAAGATCTGAAGGGAGAATAACTAATAAAATAGCAATTTGAAGATGTAAGGAATCTATGGAAATTCTAAAAATAAAACTTTTGCCTTCTACAAATGAGGAAACAAAGCAGAAGGGTTAACTAGCACATGGGAAATATTTCAAAGAGATTTCTTACAAAAAGAAGTGATTTGCTTTAGATGGCTCCTGTTGGCCTTCTGTCCTTTAATTTTTAGGAATTTAAGCTGCTTTTCAGACTTTATCTCACCTACTTTGTCCCTGTATTGGTGTGTAGAAGATCCAGAGGGTTCGCAGATACTTGTTCTGGTTTACTTCCTTTGTTTCCTAGGAATTCTTCATGACCTTGCTATTTGGATCTCTTTTTTCCTTCAGAAGTTGTGAAAAGACCATTTCTGTATTGAGAATAATCCTTTTAGGAAAAGATTTTGAGATAAGCAGCAACCAAAAAGGACATTAGAAAATCTCAAGTATTAAATTATATTAGCAGGAATGCCTGATATACACTGAAGTGGTATTAAAAGTCTTGATGGGCCTATTCCACACTTATTCATTTATTTATTATATACTGTACACTTACTATGTTCCTCAGCTGAAGCCTACTACCTTTCTCCCTGAAACCTCTTCTCAGCATACAAATAGCAAAAATGTTTAGGAAAATAGTATATGTTAGCCAAATGGGAAATCTGCATTTCTTAAACACTCTGTGTCGCTTTTTTTCATGCCTACCTCATGCACGATTGGTTCCTTCCTTTTTTCTTTCCTTATTTTTGTGGGATTGGGCATCGAACTCAGGATCTTGCACTCGCTGGGCAGGCGTAGCACTACCGAGCCACATCCTCACCCTGCCTCCTTCCTTTCACCTCTCTTTCTCTTTTGTCTTTTAGTTTTGCAGCATGATGCAACAGGAAGCCTCTGGCAGTTGTTGCCCCCTTGATCTTGGACATGTCATTTACTAGAAGCGCGAGTCAAATAAATATTTTTTTTACCTGTTTTCTTTATAAGTTTATCCAGTGTCTTCATCTTGGTATACCAAACAGACTCAGACACATTCTAAGAGGTCTGAGGTGATATCTTGTCATGTAGTTTGTGATGCTCAGAGATCTTGAGTAGTCTTGCGTGTAATCTATTTTCCATTCATATCTTTTCTTTTGAAAAATGTCTTTGATCCTTTGACACTTTTCAGTATAGTTGTTTGGAGAGAACAGGGGAAGGGAAGTTACCAGAACTTCTGTAGTTAAATTTTGTTTTCCTGTGAGCCAGACAGCACAAGGTCAAGTAATTAATAAATAGGCAGTAGTGACCTTAGAAGGAGGTGAGCTTGGGCCTGGTCTGTGCTAGTCTGGGTAGCAAGGAAAAAAGGCCTGAGCGTGCCACCTGTTATGTATATCTCGAGTAACAAAAAGACTGAGAAGGCTGGACAGATGCAGCCAGTAGTCCTTGAAGACTTAGTAGATGAAGATCCTGGTGAGGTTCTGCTCTGCAGCACCACAGCATGTGTGGGACCACTGGGGTCTCTGTTGTTACTGGCGGTGAGGGCATGTCCTAGCTGGTCTGCAGGCGGGAGAGCCTGGCCAGTCGTAGTCTCGATTGTTTCATAATGTTGCTCCTGATAGCTGTTCACTTGTTATTGAATAATTTGAGTTTCTAATAGTGATTTCTTTGAAAAAGAAGAGACAAAGAGTAACTGGATGTTGCTGGGGGAAGTTAGGGATAGTGAAAGGGAAGATGTTAGTCAAAGGGGACAAAATTTCATTTATATGGAAGAAGTTAAGTGTCAGTATGTACTGTACTGAATGGTGACCACAGATAATAACAATGTATTGTGTATGTAATATATAAGCTGATAGATACTTTAATTAGCTTGAATGACTTTTTCTATAATTTATACATAGTTAAAAACATTTTGCTATATGTTAATTTTCAGTTAAAATAAATATGATATTATTTTATGACAGATTTTATGCATATATTAAAATTCTACTATGCCCCAATCCAAATATGTTCCATCCTCTGTTATTTACTTCCAGGCAAATAGAATCCTGGAGTCTCTCTGCAAAAAGCACACACACATACACACACACACACATACACACACTCTATATATCTATATATCTATATAGTAATATATATTTAAATGAATATATAGTATATATTCTACTATATACTACTACTATATACTACTATAGTATATATACTATATATTCATTTAAATATATATTTTAAAATACATATATGTGTAAATATTTAGAATTTTCATCTGTATAAAATAGCTTTTATAAACTATAGTAGCAATGTAAACAAAAAATGAGATTTTATGCATTCAGGTTTTTTTTTTTTTTTTTTTTAGGTTTTTTGAGACAGGGTCTCGCTTTGTGGTTCAGGCTGGCCCTGAGCTCAGCCTCAAACTCACATCACAGCAATCCTCCTGCCTCTGCCTCCCGAGTGCTGGGATTACAGGCGTGAGCCACCACGCCCGGCACTGTGGTGTGTGGTACTGGTTGCCGCTGGGGTGAGTCTCCACACCCAGTATTGTATGTGGTTACCGGGGAATCGAACCCGGGCCCTTGTGCTTGCAAGACAGGCACTGGAACCACTGAGCTAACTCCCCGGCCCTGCATTCAGGTTTTTCATCTTCTCTTAAACCCAAAAACCATGTAAAATGTTTTAAAACTTAAACACAACAAAGTATTCTTAACTTTTAAATGTATATTGTGGTTAGTATGGAAAAGGTGTTTGGAGAAAAATAAAACAGCTCCCCGAACACTAGAAAACTAAAGGAAGCAGCCTGTAATTTAATGATAAGTATCTCTGAGGTCTTTGAAATTACCTTCTAATATGGCATTCATGGTTACAGCATTAATTTGCTCATTTTATTGCCCCACATCCAATTCTAGAAATATAATTTTTAAGATATCATTCCTTAATTATAAACAGTAGATTTAAAAATCTGAATTTGAACTTCTCAGCATTTCTCCTAGGTTTTGAGACTTTCCTAGACTTGATCTACTATTTACATAAAAAATGACATATTAAATATTTGTCAACAACTTGCCAATGTGCAATGTAAGCACTTGATTACATCTGTTTCCTCATATACATCTCATAGTGCACACTTAAGGGGCTTTTCTTCTACTAGCATGCAGCTGATTTAATTAGGAAAGTCTCATTAATGTGCTAATTGGAAGACAGACTTTTTAGCATTCACTTGAGATTAGATTGCACTCACAGAATCATAATGATTTTGATGGCTTGCCACAGTGAAATAGATGAACTGTGCACCAGCTAAACTTTTAATGAAGCTGACTTTTCACTTTCATTTCTTTGTAATTTTTGTATTTATCATGCACATGCACATAAAGTTTCTCAGGGTATCTTTTGTCTTTAAAAAATGAGTTAGTAAAATTTCCCAGTATTTCAAATAAATAATCTTTTGTTGTATGTCCGTATAACTGAAAAGAAAGCAATACAAAGCAATGCTGTTTTGAATACTGATGCTGGAAAACCACATATGTATATATCTATATCTATATGATATATATATAAGTGTATATAACTATATCTATATAGGTATAGGTATATATCTATATCTATCTATATATAGGTATATATCTATATATCTTTCTATATATGTATATCTATCTATCTATCTATCAATCATCTATCTATCCATCTATGTATTTACCTATCTATCTATATGTAAGTACCCAATTGTGACATAGAATGTTTTGCCTCATATATTTTTTAAATTAATTAATTTATTTGGTACTAGAATTGGAACTCAGGACCTTGCATTTGCGAGGCAACACCAGAACCACTGAGCTAACTCTCTGGCCCACGGACTTCCATGTTTTAGTATTTTACATAATTATAATTTCTTTCTACTTATGTTGTATATTAATTTATCAAAGTTCAAAAATGAGAGTCAAGATACATCATGTATAGGTACAAATTTTCAATGTTATATATATAAAAAAACACATTGTCTTTATCTAGTGTCCTATTTACAGGCATATAGGCTGTTTCCAAGATTTAGTCACAAGGTGAGCTGCTATAAACATGGGTACACATATGTTGCTGTGGTCTGATGCTTTTAATTCTTTCATGTATATCCCTATCAGGGAAATAGCAGGGTCAAATGGGACCTCAAGTCCTAGAACTTTTAGGAATCTGCACACTGATTTTCACAGTGGTTGCACCAGTCTACGGTCCCACCAACAGTGGGACAGTGGAGAAGGGTCCCTTTTTCTCCACAGCCTCGCCAACATTGTTGCTGGCTAACTCTGAGACAGCAGCCATGCTTTGTGGAGTGATCTCCTCAGTGTTGTTTTCGTGGCATCTCTCAAATGCCCAGTGATGTTGAACATTTTTTTCATATATTTCTTCACCCTCTTTATTTCTTCATCTGAAAAGTGTTCATTTCAGATGCCTATTTTTGAATTGGGTCTTTAAATTTTGGAGAGCTGATTTTTTTGACCTCTTTACTCTAAATATTAGTCTTTTGTCTCAGTAACAGCTAGTAAAATCTGTTTTCCAACTTGTACATTGTCTTTTCCCTATGGTGGTGGTTTCTCTTGCTCTGCAGAAGCTTTTTAATCAGTTGAGATCCCAGTTGTTGACTCTTTCTGCCTGTTCCCTTGCTGTGAGGTTTTATTTATAAAGTCTTTCCTTATGCTGATGTCTCCAAGAGTTCTACCTATCCTGTCTTTCAGCAAGTTTAGTGTTCCTGTTTTAATATTTAGGTCTCTAATCCACTTTGATTTTAGTTTGTTGCATGGTGAAAGATATGGATCTAGCTTTAATCTTTGGCAAGTCAAAAACCAGTTTTTCCATCAGTGTTTATTGAAGAAGCTATCTTTCCTCCACTGAGGGTGTTTGGCCTTTGTCAAAGATGAGTAGGTTTAATATGTCTGGAGTTGTTTCTGTGTTTTCCAGTCTGTTCAATTCATGCATGGGTGTTTTTCTTCGCTAATATCATGCTGTTTTTGTCACAGTGGGTTTTATTAAAAAAATAAAATGAAGTATTACTCACCCATAAAGAATGTTATATTTGTCGTCTGTACTCAAATGGATGTATCTTGAGCACATACTTGTAAGTGAAATAAATAAGACACAGACATGTAAATACCATATTGTTTCTCTAGTATGAGAAAGTAAAGGTGTAAATGAAGTCCAAAATTTATGATAGGCATAATGAAATAGAAAATGTTCAAAGGGAAAAGGGGTAGGGGAATAGGAGTAAATAAGAAGGGAAAGAAAAAATTTGACAGTAAAAAACAGTAGAAACAAAGCTTATATATATCGGGGTTTGGGGCTGGTTGGTGGGGAGGGGAATGGGAAAAAATGAGAAGACGTGTCATGTACAGGAACAAATGTTTAATGTTGAATGTGATCATAATGTATATGTAAAAGGTACCAATATACTGAATTTTAAAAATTGTTAATGCTGAGTATGATCCTAATGTGTACCTAAAATGTACCATTAACTCCAGTGAAGGGGAAGAAGTTAAGTTCAAACGTCTGAAGGAACACCAGTGTGACCATCCTAGTCACTGTGATAGGATTTGAGTTATACAGATAACTGTGGCCTCTCTTCAGGAAGAACTTCAAACAAAAGCAAAAATTAATGTCTTAAAACACATTCTCTGAAATAACTGCTCTTTAAAAAGTTATAGTGTCTGAAATGATCTTTTCCCTTTATACATACATTCCATATGTAGTTTAGTGTCATGATGTATTCCCAAACTTTTTTACTCATTTCTCCTCCTTAAAATCATTAAGCCCTCCTTTTTTTCCTTCTTAGGCTAGCATTTTGTAAGTCTTTGGTCTTTAGAGGAGAATGTAAAAGTAAAAGAGTTTTTCTTAAAACTTTAAATTGTTAAAAATTCAGCTATTATAGATCTAGATGATCTAGTCCTGGGGTTTTATTTATGAGATTAAAAAAAAAAGCTAGTCTCTGCCCAAAATTGTGTGTCCATGTTGTGTTATTCACCAGAGCCGTTATTGTTATCCTCAAAATGGAAAGAACTCAAATGTTCATTATCAAGTGAATAATCAATACATTAGTTCAGATGCTAAGCAGTTAACATAAATGAAATCCAGCATTTTAGGTTGGCCAGACTGCTAGAACAAATCACCATGGAATAATAGGTGGCTTAACAGTAGTCATTTATTTTCAGCAGCTGTAGGAAGGAACAGTCCAGGTCAAGGCGCCTTCTTTCTGTATCCCGACATCACAAAAAAGAGGTCCTGCTTCAGATGATTCCCTAGAGGGGTCACTAGTCTCATAGTGAGAACTCCACGTTCATGACCTGACAATGACTTTTTCACAAGCTCAACTCCAAATACCAACATGTCAGGGATTAGGACTTCAATACGTGAACTTTGGGGAAAACATCCAGTCTGTCACATAAGAAAGAAAAAATTGATTCCATTTATATAAAACCTTGGAGCATGGAATGTAATACATAGTCCTAAAAACAGATCAGAGTTTTCATGGGGTTGTCTGAGGAGGGGCAGTGGCTCATAAACGAACAGAGGAGAATTCAAAAGGGGTGAAAAAACATTTGTTACTCTGATTGTGGTAGTTATTTTATTCTTGTAACATATGTCAAAACTTAGATTTTGCACTTTAATACATGATGTTTATTCTTAAGTCAATTACGTAGGAGCGAAACTTCAAAAGCTACTTACAGAGCTGAGACAAACCGGTGTATGACAAAAACAGAGAAAAACTGAGCAATGACACAAATGAATCACTGAGATCACCGTGGACATAGGTTAGCAGCCGGGGGAGCAGGGGCCTCTGTAAGTGCTCCCAGTGAGGGTTAAAACGACATATTGATTTCAGATACTAAAAGTTATAAAATTATCCCTTTATTTTGATTGAAAAGAATATAAAATTTACTTTTGATATGTGCTTTTATTCTTTTGCTTCTGATGTGTCTGCAGATTATTTTTAATATTTAACCTTCTTTTTTATTATCTCCATTTACACTTACTCATTATTTTCAATCTAGTATTAGAGAGAGGTATATACAAAAATATACTTCTTTTTAAAAAAATTTTCTGGCATGATCTACTAATAGAAATTTTCAAAGATACTGTGAACTTAATAAAGCCCAAGAATCTTTCTAGGTTCCAAGACTCAGTGGACATAATAGAATTAATATTTAACATAGTAATTCATAGTAAACTGCTGACTGAAAGTTTAATCTTAGAAGAGATGAAAAATATCTCTAATTCAGGCCATGGCAAAGGTACTTGAACTGAATGGTCTCATTTTTTTTTTTTAGGTTTTTTGAGACAGAGTCTCGCTTTGTGGTTCAGGCTGGCCCTGAGCTCAGCCCCAAACTCACATCACAGCAATCCTCCTGCCTCTGCCTCCCGAGTGCTGGGATTACAGGCGTGAGCCACCACACCAAAAACCTAATAAATAAATAAATAAATAAATAAATAAAGTAGTAACCTATGTAAAAGTTGAACAGTGATTTTGAACTGCAAGCTGAACTGTAAAATTGTTATATACAATTTTACAAAAATATACTATATAGAAGAAACAATGTCATACTACTTTCACCTCAAAACTATTCATTTTCTTCAATTTCATTTTTATTCAAAAGTATCATTATGAAGGTCCTTATATCCACTTTATTTTACTAGGTACAGAAACAAAAATGAGACCATTCAGGGCCGGGGAGTTAGCTCAGTGGTTCCGGCGCCTGTCTTGCAAGCGCAAGGACCCGGGTTCGATCCCCGGTAACCACATACAATACTGGGCGTGGAGACCCACACCCAGCAGCAACCAGTACCACATACCACAGTGCCCCGCGTGGTGGCTCACGCCTGTCATCCCAGCACTCGGGAGGCAGAGGCAGGAGGATTGCTGTGATGTGAGTTTGAGGCTGAGCTCAGGGCCAGCCTGAACTACAAAGCGAGACTCTGTCTCAAAAAACCTAATAAATAAATAAATAAATAAATAAATAAAGTAGTAACCTATGTAAAAGTTGAACAGTGATTTTGAACTGCAAGCTGAACTGTAAAAAACCAGCTATAAATAAATACTGAATAGTATTTAGTAGGTCTAGTTTTCAATGTGGTATAGATTAGCAATTTCGGAGCTACTTTTTGTGTGATATAGGAGCAAATGAATGAATGAATATATTGAGAATAATGGAAACTGAATTTCTCACTATTGGAGAAGAAATTTATGAACATGGGAAGGAGAAAACTGGGAATTGACACTGTAGAATTAGTTTTGGGCTGGGTGTATCATGTGTAGATATATTTTCCTAATTCTGTCTACTGAAGAGATCCAGTGGCAGTGGGCAATCTGGTCTTCAGATCTCGATTTCTAAAACTCTATGTCATTCAGAGGTTTCAGAGGCCATTGGATAAATTACTGCTTAGAGCATAGGGAGGGACTATTTCATTGTGTCAAAATCAACACACACTAAAAATGATCAGAGCAGTGTGGAAGGATGTTGGAGGCAACCTGAAGGTGCTTGCTCTGCTAAATCTGGATAAGTTCAGGCATGAAAATAAATCGTGTTAGTACTAAGTCATAGCTCATAGAATAACAGGAAACTACAAGTCAGCCCATGTAGACTGATGAAAATTGTTATTTTTTTCATTAAATTTGCAGATTAATTTGAAGATATATATAACGTATATGATACTGGTTCATTTTATATGAGAGAGATCAGAGATTTTTTAAAATTTGAAATCTGATTTTACTTATTATATCTTCTAACTTGTAGTTGTGTATTTGAAAGCAATTGGCTTTCTGAGTCTCAGTTGTTTTTTTTTTAATCTTTATTGGTACATTACATATATGCATCATGATTGCATTCCATAATGGGGATTTGTACCAGTATAAGACACAAATTAATTCTCATTTTTTCCCATAGCCCTACCCACCCTACCGCCCCCCCATACATAAAATTTGTTTCCTGACTTTTTTGTTATAATCTCATTGTTTTTCCCCCTTCACCCTATTTTACTTTGAGCATTTTCTATTTCACAATATATAACATACAATTCTAGGACTCATTTACATCTTTATTTTCTCATACCAGAGAAAAGATGCGATATGTACCTATCTGTGCCCTATTTATTTCACTTATGAGAATATCCTCAAGGTATGTCCATTTAAGTAGAAATGATTCAAATCATTTTTTATGGCAGAGTAATACTCCATTCTGTAGAAGAACCACAGCTTTTTTATCCAGTCTCCAGTTGATGGACACTTGGGTTGTTTCCAAGATGTAGCAATCACAAATTGGGCTGCTATAAACATGGGTGCACATATGTCACTGTGATATGAGTCTTTTAATTCTTTTGTGTATATACCTAGCAGGGCAATGGCC
>PVIR01002508.1:0-39499 GCA_004026965.1 Petromus typicus | reverse complement strand
GAAATCCTAGCTTTTTGAGGAATCTCCACACTGATCTCCACAGGGGTTGTACGAGTCTACAGTCCCACCAACAGTGGAGAAGGTTCCTCCTTCTCCCAAGCCTCGCCAACATTTGCTGTTGGCTGAATCTGAAATGGCAGCCATTCTATGTGGAGTGAGATGAAATCTCTCGAATTAGTCATCTCTCGAATGACTAATGATGTTGAGCATTTCTTCATATGCTTCTTAGCTGCTCTTACTTCTTCCTCTGAAAAATATCTGTTCTTTTCAGGTGGCCATTTTTGAATTGGGTCTTTAAATTTGGGTGGGCTGATTTTTTTGAGCTCTTTATATATTCTAGATAGTAGCCCTTTGTCTGAGGAACTGCTGATAAAGATTTTTTCCCACATTGTTGGTTGCCTTTTTGCTCTGTTGGTGGTTTTCTTTGCTGTGCAGAAGCTTTTTAAAAGAATGAGGTCCCATTTGTTGATTTCTTCCACCAATTCCTGTGCTATAGAAGTTTTGTTCATGAAGTCTTTCCCTAAGCCAATATCTTCGAGAGTTTTACCTATCCTGTTTTGCAACAGGTTTAGAATGTCTGTTTTAATATTTAGGTCTCTTATCCACTTTGATTTTAGCTTGGTACACGGTGAAAGAGTTAGATCCAGTTTTAGTCTTTGGCAAGTTAAAGCCCAATTTTTCCAGCACCATTTGTTAAAGAGGCTGTCTTTGCTCCGTTGAGGATTTTTGGCTCCTTTGTCAAAGATGAAGTGGCTCAGTGTATCTGGAGTAGTTTCTGGATCTTCTAGTCTACTGCATTGATCCTCAGGTCTGTTATTTTGCCAATACCATGCAGTTTTTATCATGGTGGCTTTATAGTATAGTTTCAGGTTTGGAGTTGTAATACCCCTACCATGTCCCTGTTGCTTAGAATTGCTTTGGCTATTCTAGGTCTTTTGTGGTTCCAGATGAAAGTTTGGATTTTTTCTCTTGATCTGTGAAATATACTGTTGGGATTTGAATTGGGATTGTGTTGAATGTAGTTTTGGGAATATAGCCATTTTGACAATATTGGTTCTTCCTACCCAGGAGCAAGGTATATCTTTCCATTTTTTGATATCATCTTCTATCTCCTTTTTCCAGAGTGCTATAGTTTTCAGAGTAGAGGTCTTTTATCTCCTTTGTTAGATTGATTCCTAGATATTTTATTTTTTGGGGTGCTATTGTGAAAGAGACTGACTCCCCTATTTCTATCTCAGTGGGTCTACTGTTTGTGTATATGAAGGCTATTGATTTTTGAACGTTGACCTTGTAACCAGCTACGTGACGAAAATTGGTGATTAGGTCCAGCAGTTGTATAATTGAGTTTTTAAGATCCTCTAGATAGAGTATCATGTCATCAGCAAATGATGACAATTTAACTTCTTCTTTTCCATCTTTATTCCTTTTATTTCTTTCTTTTGCCTAATTGCTATGGCTAGTATTTCCAGAACTATATTGAACAGAAGTGGTGAAAAAGGACATCCTTGTCTTGTTCCTGGTCTTACTGTGAGAGGTTTCGGTTTTGAACCATTTAGTATGATACAGGCTGATGGTTTCTCGTAGATAACTTTTATTAGTTTGAGATAAAGACCATCTATTTCAATCTTCTGTAGAATTTTGAACATAAATGGGTGTTGTATTTTGTCAAATGCTTTTTCTGCATCAATTGAGATGACCATATAATTTTTATCCTTAAGCCTATTAATATGGTGTATAACATTTATTGATTTACATATGTTGAACCATCCTTGCATCCCTGGGATGAATCCAACTTGGTCAGGGTGTAAAATCTTTTTGATAATTCTCTGTGTTCTGTTTGCCAGTATCTTATTGAGGATTTTTGCATCGATGTTCATTAGAGATATTGGCCTTAGTTCTCTTTTTTGGTTGGGTCTCTCTATGCTTTTGGAATCAGGG
The DNA here is from genome assembly GCA_004026965.1 of Petromus typicus. Lineage (NCBI taxonomy): Eukaryota > Metazoa > Chordata > Mammalia > Rodentia > Petromuridae > Petromus > Petromus typicus. The sequence goes on along the minus strand of PVIR01002508.1, from coordinate 37,561 downwards.
TAATGGTTGCGAGGAATGAGTTTGTGAGTACTGCTTCCCTTTCAGTTTCATTGAAGAGTTTCAGAAGTAGAGGCAGTAACTCTTCTTGAAAAGTTTTATAGAATTCAGCAGTAAAACCGTCAGGTCCAGGGCTTTTCTTTGTTGGCAAGTTTTTAATTACATTTTTGATTTCACAGATTGTTATTGGGGCATTTAACATTTCTATATCTTCTTTATTCAGCCTTGGGAGTTCATATGTGTCTGGAAATCTATCCATTTCTTCTACGTTTTCCATTTTATTAAAGTATAAATTTTCAAAGTAGGTGTTTATTATCCTCTGGACTTCCTCTGGGTTGGTAGTAATTTCTCTGTTCTCATTGCTAATAGCATAAATATGAGCCTTTTCCTTCCTTTCTTTAATGAGGTTGGCTAAGGGTCTATCAATTTTGTTTATCCTCTCAAAGAACCAACTTTTCGATTCATTGATTTTTTGTACCATTCTCTTGGTTTCTATTGCATTAATTTCTGCCCTGATCTTTATAATCTCTTGCCTAGTGCAAGCTTTGGGTTTGTTTTTCTCCTCTCTTTCTAGTCGCTTGAGGTTCAGCATTAAATTGGTTATTTGAGCTTGCTCCATTTTCTGGATGTCGGCTTTCACTGCTACGAATTTTCCTCATAGAACTGCTTTCATTGTGTCCCATAAATTTCTATATGTTGTACTGGGGTTATCGTTTAGTTGTAAGAACTGCTCAATTTCTTCTCTAATTTCTTCTGTGACCCATTGGTTGGTCAGCAGAGTGTTGTTCAGTTTCCATGTGTTTGTGAAGATCCTGGGCTTTCCTTTGCTATTCAGTTCCAATTTCAGGGCACTATGGTCTGACAGTATACAAGGGATAACTTCAGTCCCTTTATATTTGCTTAAACCTGTTCTGTGAATGAGCACGTGGTCTATTTTGGAGAATGATCCATGAGCATGTGTGAAAAATGTGAATTGTGACTTTGTGGGGTGAAATACTCTGTAAGCATCTATTAAGTTCATTTGCTGAAGAGTCTGGTTGAGCTCAAGGATTTCCTTATTGACTTTTTGTCCAGTCGATCTGTGTCTTTGTGACAGTGGGATATTGAGGTCCTCTACTATTATTGTATTGGAGTTTATCTCGTTTTTCAAGTCCATTAATGTTTGTTTTATACAGTTGGGTGCATTAGAATTTGGAGCATAGATATTTAAGACTGTGATTTCTTTCTCTTGGATTTCTCCCTGAACTAAAAGATAGTGTCCATCTTTATCTCTCTTTATCAGTTTTGGCTTCAAGTCTATTCTGTCTGTAAATAAAATCACCACTCCTGCTTTCTTCCTGTTTCCTGTTGCGTGGAATATTGTTTTCCATCGCTTTACTTTTAGTCCGCAGATTTCTTTCTGAATTAGGTGTTTCTTGTATGCAGCAGATTGTAGCATCTTGCTTTTTGATCCACTCTGCCAGTCTGTATCTCTTAATTGGTGCATTGAGTCCATTGACATTAATGGTTATGACTGATACAGGTACATTGAGTGCTGCCATGTTTTCCTGTTCTTGGCTGTGTTATTGTACTTCTGCCCTTTCTCCATCAGTTTCTTGTTTGGTCCCATGGGTTGACTCGGTTAGGTCTCATGGATTTGTAACTTTCCTTATTTTTCTCCAAGATATTCTTGAAAATTTTTTGGAGCACGGGTTTTGTATTTGTGAAGTTTTTCAAGTGTTCTTTGTCATGAAAGTATCTTATTTCCCCATCAATTTTGAAGGATAATTTTTCAGGATACATCAGTCTGGGTTGGAAGTTGTTTTCCTTTAGGGCTTGGAAGACTTCACTCCAGGCTCTTCTTGCACTGAGTGTTTTAGTTGAGAAGTCCTCTGTGATCGCTTTCTTGGAATGTAACTATTTTTTTTCCTCTGGCTACCTTCAGTATTTCATTCATTTTTTGGATATCTGGGACTTTTATGATTATATGCCTAGGTGTAGATTTTTTCATGTCACGGGCATGTGGCGTTCTGTATGCTTCATATTTTTGCATGTCCAATTCTTTACCTTTTTCTGTGAAGTTTTCTGCCATTATCTCTGTGAATTTTTGATGTCTTTAGCATCAAAGATATCAGTGACTCCAATCAATCTTATGTTATTCTTCTTTGAATCATCTAGGAGCTGTTGGATTGACTTTTCATTATCACTTGCTTTTTTCCATAGATTATGCCTTTCCAATTCATTGGTTGAGTTCCTGTCTTCTAGGTCTGAAATTCGGTCTTCTGCCAAATTCATTCTATTGTGCAAACTTTCATTTTCTTTCTTGATTTCCTGGGCTTCTGCTTGTAGGTGTTTAAAAGGTTCCGTTGCTTTTGCCATCTTGGGTTCTATCAACTCCATGATTTCCTCGCTAGCTTTATTAATCATCATGTTTACAGTGTCTAATATCTCTGCTTTCATCTCAGAGATCAGTTCTGATTTCCATTTTAATAGATCTGCTTTGGTTACCATTTCTGAGAACCCTGGAGACTGGCCTTCCAGCTTCTCTATTTCTCTTCCCCCTGTGTTACTTGGAGGTGAGGATCTTTGTGTCTGAGATTTGCAGTGTTTCCTCATCTCTGACCTGCCCTGTTTTCTGGCGCTGTTTGTTGCAAGTTACTTTCCTCTTAATAGTTAGGAACCTTAAAATAGCAGTGTTTCCTGGGTTGCTCTTTGCAGTCTGTATTGGGACCTAAAGAAAAACTCCTAGTTCTGGAACACCATATGAGGCACTCAGTCAATACAGTCAGAACACCTTCTCCCATTTGCTTTAGAGGCAGGAAGACTCTGGCTCCTGGACTGCTACAGTGGTGCTGCCTGAGGTTCCAATGGGCCTCCCTGCTGAACAATACAGAGTCTCTGGGCTCACTTGTGCAGTCGGCCTGGAGGCCAGTAGGTTGTAAGCCCTGTGCAGCTGCAGTGATACTGACTGATGTTCCCACAGGCCCACCTACTCACTAATACAAGGACACTGGATGTACTTCTGCAGTTGAGGTGGAGAAAGTCAGACTCTGACCTGCCAAACTCAATCCCTGGGTGCTCTTCCAGCGTGGGCCTGGAGGCCAGCAAGCTCCAACCCTGGCCCAGATTCAGTGGTGCACTTGCTGATTCCAAAGCTACCCACTGCTAACCTCAGTCCCTCGGCGCTCTTTTTGCGTGTGCCTGGAAGCCAGTAAGCTCCAATCCCGGCGCAAATTCGATGGCACAATCACCGTTTCCAAAGCCGCCCGCTGCTAACCTCAGTCCCTGTGTTCTCTGCTGGCCAAAAATTCTTCTTTCTTTATTGCTTTGTTTTGTTTTATTTGGTTATTAATTTTCTACGTATTTTATACAAAAATTTAACTCAGTTTTATTTCACTTTGCATGTTAAGGCTTCAATCATTTGTGTATATGTATTTGTTGCTTTGAGGAGGTCGTGATGTAGTATTATTATTTCCAGAAACTTTTGCTTTACTCTGCTTTTTTCTCTTCTATTTTCGTGCTGGGAATTGAACCTAGGGTCTTCAACATGCTAAGCAAGTGCTGTACCACTGAGTTATATCCTTCATTGGTGAGCTGTGTTTTCTTTTTATTCTAAATGTTTAGTGGAGAGTTCTTTACATTTTGGGTGGAATGATTTTTATGCTTCTTTTTTTGGTTGCAATTTATTGTTTTATTTCACTGTGATGACGGAAGAGACCAAGGGATGGTACTCAGGGTGGGAAGGGCCTGTGTGGGTTGGAGTCGCGGAGCTCGGGGCAGGGCAGCCATCAGGGACTCCCGCATGCTGGATGCCTTCTTGAGAGGGAGGGACATCCTGAGCACCCCTCAAAGGAGAGAGTCGCTCCCTCCAACACCATAGTCAGCTCATTTCTGCAAAGCCTGTCCCTGCAGCTCTCAGGGTGCATTGAGCGGGGGCTAGAAGGCTGCTTTCTGCCCCGTGACCTGCTCCTTGTCAGTAGCATTTCTGTTTATGTGTCCTACTAGCACTTTCTTTGTGAAATAAAACAATTTTGCAGAGGAGAGAGAATTTTTATGTGTATTTTAGACACGTTTTCCATTATTAGTTTGTAACATTCAGTCTGTATACTTAAGGTTTATATTCGAGATTTGTTGGTAAGATTGACATTATTGTGTCATTTAGGTTCACATGCTTCTCTGTTTTGAATTCACTTGAACTGTGTTGAGCTGACCTTGATATTTTATTTTATTTTTCCTGGTACTGGGGATTGAACTCTGGCCCTTGTGCTTCCAAGGTAGGCACGGTACCACTTGAGCTAAGTCCTTGGGCTGACCATGATATTTTAATGTCTGCTCTCAGTAGTGTGCTTCCACCTATTTATTTTCATGTCTCCTGTAGCTTTTATTTTGTAATTTCCTTTGCTATATGGATATTCATGACTTATAACTTGAAAGTAAATTTTATATATATATATATATATATATATATATATATATATATTTTTTTTTTAACCACTGAAAGAGATCTTTCATTACAAGTAATTTTTGGTTTGAATTACAATTTTTCTGATATTGCCACTATAGGTTTTCTACCTTATTTACAAAATGCCTCCATTTTGGAGTGCCTCTCCCTGGGGCCGCTTCTGTGTTCGTGGCTGCTGACCATGGACTGAAGTTTCCTAAAGCCCCGAGCCGAAAACTGGTTATTTTTAAGTTGTGGGGTGTTGGATGTTTCCCCTTAGGAATGAGAATTTGAGACACGTAGCAACACTCAGAAACCAACAGTCACAAAAAAGAGATAAAGATTTGGAAATACAACAGAAACAATGGGAGAAATAAATGGGAATTCCTAGAATACATTCAGTAGCAATTTCACAAGGAGTTAATTGAAAGAATTCGAGAGTGGTAATAGATAGGTCATAAGTGAGAATTTTCCAATATAATCTAGAATGAATCTTTTTTTTTAATCTTTATTGGTACATTAAATATACACATCATGATTGCACTCCATAATGGGGATTTGTACCAGTATAAGACACAACTTAATTCTTATTTATTCCCATAGCCCTACCCACCCTACCACCCCCTCATATACATAAAATTTGTTTCCTTACTTTTTTGTTACAATCTCAACATTTTCCCCTTTCACACTATTTTACATTGAGCATTTTCTGTTTCACAATATATAACATACAATGCTAGGACTCATTTACATCTTTATTTTCTCATACCAGAGAAAAGATGTGATATGTACCTATCTGTGCCCTATTTATTTCACTTATGAGGATATCCTCAAGGTATGTCCATTTAAGTAGAAATGATCTAGAATGAATCTTAAACTCGAGAAGCTGAAACACATTCTAAAGAGGATAAGTAAAATATAAATGAACGTATATCACAGTGAAATATACCAAAGCAAAACAAATTAGTTTAAAAAGGATCTGAGATAAACACTTAAAGGAAATAATACACTTTAGAAACTTAATAGAGTAGTTGTAGTATAACATATCTATTTATGCTTGTATTAAATGCATCAATAAACAGAAGTAGGCTGACTTCTAGAAATGTACCCAAATCTATAACTCAGAACAGGTGAGTTATAGATTTAAACATGACTGTTTTCTGCTCTTAGACAATTAGGATTTACCCACTTGGATGGGAAGTCACCATCGGAGCTTCTGGCTCCAGAAATGAGCTGCTGCTGCCGGTGGGCAGCCGCCTGCTCCAGGCGGTCCACGGCTGCCCTGCCAGCCCAGCCCCGCTGCTGGGAGCGTACCTTCCCACCCAGGGCGTCCTCACGCCCCGCCTTTCTCAGGATGCTGCTCCAAATTCAAACTTAAACAAATACACTTAATAAGAAAAATAAATCTTTTTTGGATTGCTGTCTGCAAAAGTTTTCAGGAAAATAGCTTTCAGCTTTGCATTTTCTAAAATACACATGCAGAGCAGAAGGAAGTTGGAAAATGCTAATGAGTCAATCTATCACACATGTCAGAGAAGGGCACTAACTGAACAGCATAATTTTCAGTACCTTGTTTTCAAGCCAGAAAAAAATTAAATAACACTATCAGAGTGTTGGTAACACATACACATTTTTCAAAATTAAAAGAAAGCTTGCTTCTATAGACCTTTTCTGTAAAAGTTACTAAACCATGTGCTTCACTAATTTAACTGTGTACTTCACTAACCATGTACCTAGACTGAAGGAGAATGTGTACAAATAAATCATTTTAACTAAGAATATATTGCTGCTAGAGAAATATTAATTTAGAAGATAAAAACTCAAGTCCAAGAAGTAAAATCTATCTATTTCTTTTTTTATGTGAAGGAAACCATCCCTGAATTTTAGAAAACCAAACATGTAGTCTTCTGATTTTAGTATCATAGTAGTTTTGTAGATTTTGGAATCAAATTTTCCCAGAGCTGTAGAATACTAGATCTGGTATCATTTTTTCTGTAGTTAGGAAAAAACAAAAAGCAGAATTTCTCTACTTTTTTCCCAACTTCTAATAGGCAACACTAAAATCTATTTATTTTTTTGATACTGTGAATTGAACTCAGGTCCTTGAGCTTCCAAGGCAGGTGCAATACCACTGGAGCTAAATCCCTTGCCTTTATTTTTAAACATTAAAATTTTTATACTTTCAAAACTCTTTGTGTCTATCATTATAAAATGACAACTGTATATAACATATTTCAACTTTATGTAATAGGGTTCAATGATTTATTTATTCACCTACTTGAAACATAATTTTTTCCAGATATTAATGAACTCATTAAATGGTGGGTTTACTTAGTTTCAGTTCAGTTATTTAGTTTTAATTCTTTTCATTCTAAGGCTTAAGATATGTTAACTATTAATAGACATTGGTTGTTCTCATGTTGTAACCAATTCTGTATTCATGATATAATGAAATTTGATTTGTTAGATCTGACAGGAAGAATTTCTAAAATGTCTCTCAAAGATTTTCTGTCTTAATTCTTAGAATCTGATATTGTAACGAGACATTATTTTCATGCTTAAGTTTTGACAATTGGTAGAGTTGATCTTAAAATAGAGAAATTATTCTGGATTATTTGGATGGACCCAATGTTAAAACAAAATGTAATGAAGCAGAAGCTTTCTTTAGGTGGGGGCAAAAAAAGGTCGTGGTAGTAATAAAGAAAAAAGAAAACAAAGATCGTGTATGTAGGGGTGGGAGATGCAGGGTGGGGGTAAAGGGGAAAATGAGAAGTCATGTCATATTCTGGTACAAACTCTTAATGTTGAAGGCGATGATCATGTGTATTTATAGTGTACCAATAAAGATAATTAAAAAAAAGAAAAAGTTGTACAAGCTGGATTTGTGAGAAGAATCCCCAAGTTGCTGATCTAGGGATAGAACTAGCCACGTGAAAAGGTTTATGGGCCTTAGCGGGCAGAGTGCAGTCTCTCGTAGCATGAAAACCGAATGTTGTGCCTGTGCCTGCACTGAACTAGATTTTGCCAACAAACTGAATCAGTCAGGTGGCCTACTGTGCTATCCAGTTCTCAGGTTAAGAGCCCAGCTTGACATTTGATGCTGGTGACTCATGCCCACCAGCAATCAGTACCACCTACCACAGTGTTGGGCATGGTGGCCCCTGCCTGTAATACCAGCACTTGGGAGGCAGAGACAGGAGGATTGCTGTGAGTTTGAGGCTTGCCTGGGCTACATAGTGAGCTCAGGTCCTGCCTGATCTACAAAGTGAGACCATGTATAAAAAAAAAAAAATAGACTCTAATCATGCTCACCCAGACTTCTAATTCATAGAACTTGACCTAACCATAAACGGAAATTATGTTAAGCCACCAAGTTTTTGGTGATGTGTTATGAAGTATGTCTTGGTTACTTCTCATCATTGGGACATAACAACCCAACACCCCAAAACCTTGAGCAGGAAAGGTGTATTTTGGCTCATGGTTTATAGAGGTTTCAGGCTATAGTAGGCTGTCTGTGAGGCAGGGCACCATGGCGGAGGAGAAACATCTCCCAGTGTGGCAGGGCAAGGCTGAGACAGAAGTCCAAGGGTGTGGAGCCAGCCACAGCCCAGTGACCCACCTACCCCAAAGGGCTTCACTGCCCAGCAGCTATTTGGCCAAAGCTCATCAGTGGACTAGTCCGATGGCATCATGGGCCCGGGATCTAATCACTCCTGAGCACATGAGGTTTAGGGGGCATCTATGTGTAAACCATAAAGATCAGAAGATAATAACCCCAAAATGAGATGTATGACTCTTATTTTATACTATTTTAATGACCTTTTAAAGTGATAATCTTTTCAAATTAAGTATATTTAGGGGTCTGGGGATTTAGCTCAGTGGTTCCGGCGCCTGTCTTGCAAGCGCAAGGACCCGGGTTCGATTCCCCGGTAACCACATATAATACTGGGCGTGGAGACTCACCCCAGCAGCAACCAGTACCACATACCACAGTGCCGGGCGTGGTGGCTCACACCTGTAATCTCAGCACTCAGGAGGCAGAGGCAGGAGGATTGCTGTGATGTGAGTTTGAGGCTGAGCTCAGGGCCAGCCTGAACCACAAAGCGAGACCCTGTCTCAAAAAAAAAAAAAAAATATTTAAAACCTAACTGAAAAAATAAGAATCATATATTTTGACCTTAAACATTTCCAGCTCATTCAAAGTATAATTTTCTCATATAACTATCACTATACATTTATATTATGAACATTTTAATTCTGAGGGTTATGCTAAATGGTGATGTAATCGTAGATTAATGTGCCAGTACCGTTTGACAGAGATGAATGCTACAAATACAGAAATTACACTGAAAAGTGAATGTCGATTAACTATGGATTTGAATAAATTAAAGCAGGAACAACTTTCCATACCTAATAAAGTAATAAAGTGTATCTGCAAAATTAAAGTAGAAATATGAAGTATTAATTATTATCTCTTCAACGATCTATGTATGCTATTGTTTTATTTGCTCTCCCACATTTTCCAGGCAGGTGTGGCACTGCTCAGCGACACCTGGCCTGTGATTTTCTACATTTTGAAGTGACGTTGTACATCAGCTGACTGTTCATCAATTTTAATTCATTTTTCTAACTTTGAGAGACATTTAAAAAATTCTCCCTACAAGATATAACAAATCAAATTTCATATCATATTGAAAATAATTAGCTTGAAAAATTATTTAATTTGTCTTCAAATAATTAAATTTCTAGATTTATATATTATGTTGTTTGTATTAAAAGTCTTTAAAAAAATGTTTTATGGCATTAGATTAAACTTTTGCTTAAAAAAGGGGGAGTATAGGCAAACTGTTCTTATTTACTTTTGGAAAGAAGGCAGAGAGGAATGAAGAAGTAATCAAGACATTAAGAACATTAGAAATTTAGCATCTTTTTATTAAAAATCATTTTGGATGACTAAATTGAAGGCTATAGCAGTTTTGGAAAGCTCAGACCAAACCCAATTCATTGTTTGTAAATATGTTAAATGTATGTAAATTTAATCAAATATTGTTTGGAATCAGAATTATACTCAGAGTTTAAAATTTCATATATTTATTTTTAAGAACAATCTGGTGATGGGGTCATTGAGAGTTATATGTCTAACTTATGAATGTACAATTTGTGTTTTAAAATGATAGGTAATAATTTAAAAAATTAACCTACTGAGTTACTAACTTAAAGAAACAAAAACAGAAGAATTATACTGCCTATATTTTCAATATAATTTTTAATCTCTTGGATTTCTGATTAAAACTTTTTCTTGGACTTGAAAGCTTTTGCAACTGGTCATTCATGTGTTCTAACATCTTGTAGCTTTTTACTAGCATCTTCTCAAGGCTGTGGAATTATTTGATTATCTCTGTTGTCTGTTTAGTTATGTTTTCTGTGATCCCACCAAGCACCATTTGGTCTATGTTCCAGCCTCCTCTGCTGTGTTTGCTAATAATTTGTGTTTGATTTTTGCTCTTCCCCCCAGTGGCCCCTGGATTGTTTTTGAAAGAGTTGTGAGTTTGGGGAGGCATTTTGTCGCCTCATCTTCTCACGTTTCCATTGATTTTAAGATGCTGCTCTGAGCACATGCAGTAGAAAAACACTGTTGCCAGTATGGAGATCTGTTCAGGGTATACATCTCATCTGGGCTACTTAGGTGTGGCTTAGCATTGTCCTCTGCCTCAAGCCCGTGGTTTGACCACCTGTGTTGATTTCAGAAGGGAAGCTGTACAGCTTACCCAACACACCCTTCTTTGGGTATGAAACCCACTATCGTTAATGTCATGGTGGTCACGATGATTGTGTTCATATGCAGAGAGACCCACCAACAGCAGCAATTGTACATCATGGAAACTATCAAGCAAGTCCACTGTAGTAGTATTATTCAAGACGAATTAGACATGTACCAGAAGAAACAGTCATAATAAAGAGAAGGAACCTACAGTTATGGCATGAATACATCGTATGTCCCAGATATTATTGACATGTAGCTAATTTGTATGAATATGACAGCTATATTTCTGCTAATGGTAGAAAAGAATTCAGCAGTAATTATATAGTTAACTATATGAAGAATAATAAAGCTTAATTGTCACACTATTAAGAGTATATGGGTTTTTGAGTAGTAGAATGTAAGAAGAAAAATTCAAAAAGTCATAGAAGATGAATAGGAAAGAAAAATGAAGAAAGGACCCTATTAGGGAGTAGAGGATATTTATAGAATTAGGTTAAAGTACAGAAAAAAAGAAACGAGAGACAGAAGATACATAAGAAAGGGACAAAAGAAATAATATGGAAAATGAAAGTAAGAAATAAATTTAATGCGAAAAGAAAGTAAATCATGAAGAAAAAGAGAAAAAAGAGGTAAAAGTAAGAACAAGAAAATTAAAAAATAATCAAGGAAGAATGACAAAGGAAAAATTTTCCAAAATCCGTGACGAAGAAAGGAAAGCAAAGAAGAGTCGGAGAGTTTCTGTGGCTTTGAATGAGATGTCTCCTTGGAGGGTCTGCGGCTTTGCAGTCTGGAGGTGCTGTTTTCCGCACCTAGCCTCAGCCTTTGGGTTTCGGGGAGACCCCCCACCTCAGCTGCAGTCCCTTGTGCCTGAGCAGGCTGCGCGACAGTGTCCAGGCTAGCCTGGCTCCCGCTCCCGCTGGTGGCCAAGAAGGCATCCGACCCCTGGCACTAGGGCGAGGCCTGAGGAAGCGCGGGAAAACGTTCACGCCCAAAGGGTGGAGACTGGTCCTGGCCCGCGCGGGGGCCAAGGCCTGAGTCCCTCCTGCGGGTGTCTCTCCGAGTTACCAGGAGCAGTCCTGAAGTGAACCTGTGCTGCAGTGTCTCTGAGCCCCACCTCCCGTAGCCTGGTTCTGCAGTGGCGCCGACTCCCTGCCCGCCCCGGCCTGGGGGCACGCGCCCGGTCCCTCCCGAGCTGCGGCCGGGCCAGGCAGGAGTTCTCCGCCTCTCGCCTGGTCTTGCCAACTTCTCTGTAGCTTCTGTTTTTTTTTTTTTTTTTTAGCTCCTTTCCAGTTCCCAGGAATCGACTCTCTCTCTTTTATCTTTCTGCAAATTGTTATTTTTCGTGTCTGGAGTTTGAATTCTGCGGAGACCGAATTGCTGCCTCACCACATTTTTCTGAAAACCCCCTTAATTATTTATTTTAATTTACTGGCCTTTTAAAGTCAAAATCAGCCATTCATATCATTTTCTCTTTTTTTTACTCTAAAGCCTGCAAACCTTTGTGAGAGATATCTATGCATTACAACAGATGCTCCTTAGGAACATAACAAAATATTTTGAATTTTAGTTTTTTTTTTTTCTGAGACAGTGTCTTGCTTTGTAGCTCAGGCTGGCCCTGAGCTCAGCTTCCAACTCACATCACAGCAATCCTCCTGCCTCTGCCTCCCAAGAGTGTTGGGATTACAGGCGTGAGCCACCACACCCAGCACTGTGATATGTGGTAGTGATTGCTGCTGGGCGTGAGTCTCCATGTCCAGTGTTATACGTGGTTACCGGGGATTGAACCGGGCCCTCGCACTTCCAAGACAGGTGCAGAAACCACTGAGCTAAATCCTTGGCCCTTGAATTTTAGTTTTTGCAGTAGTCTTTGTAGATGAAAGTAAAATTTTTATGTAGACATCATCCTTTTAGGTTTATTCTAATTTTTGTTCCGCATTTAGAGGGCATCTGTTATCTTGAAATAGCAAGTGAGTGCGTTTGTACTAGTTCTTACTTTGCTCACGTCTTGCAGGCCGGCTTCACACGTTCACTACGGGGCCGCAGTGCGCATGTCTGTCTGCCGGGAGGCTCTGACTGGAATTTAATAGTCCTGCTGGCTTGAACCACTGGTGGTGCGTGCATGACTGTCCCATCTGGTGGCTTGTACTGCTTCTCAGAGGTTTTTTGATTACAGTAATGCAAAGAGTAGCATTGATTTAGCAGACCAGATGTCATCATATTATAGTTCCTTAAGAAAAACATTAAAATGGTATAAAAATTGTAACAGCAGATCTTGGCTTAACAGGTCTAAATTCATGTTATATAAACTAGCAATGGGGTACTTGTAAGATTTCCACATTAAAATTTAGAGAATTAATTATTGATAAATTATTTATCAATGTAAATACATTTCTTTTAAGTTAATCAGATAAATAATTTTGTTATGTACTAATTTGTAATTTAGTATGTATAGTATTAACTAATATTTATATTTTAGTGATTTTTTTCAATTCAAGCCACTAACTAGATTTATGCCTTTATGGACTCTTTATTTTATTAGCAAAAAGACTGATAAAATTTATTAGATCTGTTTGTACAGCTAGTGGTTCAGGTTGCTCACTGGGATAGTCATGCATGTGTTACTGGTGGATCAAGCAGGTGAGAATGTCTTAACTGTTTAATTTAGGAAAGTTTTTGACAATATGGAAAAGGACAGGAATATTATGACAAAAGATTTCACAGTCACTTCCTTATTCTAACTTTTGGTTGCTGTCCTTTACATTTGAACACCTTGTAAAAAAGGAAATGAACAATGTAAACATAATGTATATCTGTCTTTATGGTTTAACCTCACACACTGAAGGGAGTATTACCGGCCCAGCTGAAGACCCGTGCCATACAGTGAACACCGTGGTAACTGAGGCGAAGGACTTTTTTGGTTTCCAGTTCATACCACAGTTGCGATTATACCAAACTGTAGCCTGTCAGTAAGTGAGGATGTTATGTCTAAAAATGCATTAATAATTTCTTAATGTGGAAAAATGCTAATAGTCGTCTGAGCTGGAAGCAAACTGCACCCTCTTCCTGGTGGAGGGTCTCACGCTGATATTGATGGCTGCTGACTGATCACAGTGGCAGTTGCTGAAGGTTGGGTGGTGTGGCAATTTTGTAAAATAAAACAAGTGAAATTTCCCACATGAACTGGCTTTTTGAAATGAAAGTGTTCTCTGTAGCTTCCGATGCCATTTGACCTCTGAGTTCCCAGTAGAATTTTCAAAGTTGGAATTAATTTGTAGTGTTCACAGCGTCTTCACCAGTGTTCTATCTCAAGAAGCCACTGCTTTGCCCATTTATAAATAACTCTACCTGTTAAAACTTTTTTCATTCAATTTTAGGAATGCTGTCACATCTTCCAGCTTCACTTGTAATTCTGTTTCTCTTGTTCTTCCCACCACATCTGCAGTTATTTCTTCCACCCATCATTCATGATGGTCAGAATTGCCGTGTTCCAAATTCTTGTTGACGTTGATATTTTGACCTTCCTTGAAGGGTGAGTTAGGGATGAGATGCTGTTGTAGGGGAGCCATCGGGCTTCTCTCGCTTCCTTTCTCTGCTCTGTCTTTCCTTGCTTCCTCCTTCCGTGTGACGATGCCACATGAAAGCCTCCTCCAGATGGAGTCTCTCGGGCACGGACTTCCTAGACTTCAGGAAGATGTGTCAAATAAATTTATGTGCATTATAAATTACCTAGATATTTTGTTATGACAGTGAAGACACATGAAAATAGCAAATAGAAGAATAGAGGCCATGACCATATCTTTCCATAGCAACAATAATGGCTGTGGATCCTCAAGTCAGTATCAGTTGTAGACGCTCAAGTCATCCCGTGCTGCTCTCAGCCCTTTTCTACTGCACTCCAGGGACGGATCTGCTTGTTCAAGCTACCAGTGGGAAACTGCAGTTGGCCTTCTGACCTCTTTTCAGAGTACTTCCCTGGGCAGCCCTGCAGTGTTCCTCTCTACTATGATCCTACACATAATCTTGTCCATCCAAGGACTTGCACAGGGCCATACATGTGCCTGTTCAGAGGTCTGACAGAGCTACAATTATCTGCATCTTTGGTAATTGGCTTGCTTCTGTCGGTCCATCTGTGAATCTTACAGCAGCAGCTCTATGACATGGGTCCAGTTCTGCTATAGTTTTCAGAGGCCAGTTCTGGATATCTGAGAATTCAGCATGAACTATATCTGTGTTCTATGCACAGAGGTCCCAACTCTATGCTTAACTGCAGACCTGCAAATGGCCACGTGCACAGGCTTTTGCCTACTTGACTGTAGTAAAGGCAGTTCCATCCGTCTGGAAACTCAGCAAGATTATCCTTGCTGAATCCATCTATAACGACAGGAGAGGTGTTTTCTCCTTTTAACATGAAGACATCAGCACAAGTCAATGTTGAGCAAAAGGACTCAAGCAAATGTGCTACAATCAAATAAAGCTCCAGTAACGTTCTCCAGTGAAATAGAGATGAACATAGAGAAAAAACTTAGTGATGTCAGGAAAGAATACAAGTATAAGGGTAAGGTCAACAAGGAAATATATTCATACAGAGCAAAACAGTTTCAGGAGGTGAATAATATAAGGAAGAAAATAGAAACTAAGGTGCCACGCCCCCGCCGAATAAGGCGTGACAAAATAGGGACTGGGGTCCCGGGCAGATGACCCCTGTGCTTGAGGCCTGAGGCTCCCCAGGCCTAGAGCCTGAGTTGAGTATTCTTCGCCAGGAGGCGCACAGTTAGCCCAGCAGTATGTAAAAACAAGCCGCTTTCTCCCTTCTAAACTATTCTGTTTTTCCCTGTGAACTGTTCTGTGCTTTCTCACCAAGCAAAAATAACATAAGCAGAAAACACCTTGTTAGGCACAATAAGTTTCAGTTGGAATAAAATAACATGGCCACCTGACAAAAATAAATTAATGCTCACATAAAATCTATGGGAACAAGATTAAAGAAATAGCAAAGGTCCACTTCCTTAGAAAAGTTGTGTACAAAACACACTAATCTATAAAGATTTTAAGGGTCATGAGAAAATCATCACTGTCTCACACGACCTTGCACAATGTCAAAATGATTGATCACTGTTCTGTTTCTGTTCTTATTTTTTCCTTGAACTTTTGTTAACCTGTAATAATCACCCTTATTTTGCAAGCCGAAAAATCATGTATAAAAAAAGGCTTCACTTCAGTAAAAATTGCAGCAGCATCACCAGCCTCTCTTATGTTAGTGTGTTGTCTGTCATCGCCGACTCCGTCCATTCCTGACTTCAGTGCTCCCTGGATCCCCACGCCGCGAGCGGTCCGTGGCACTGAGGTAGAAAATTATGGCAGACGTGGTCAAGCAAGAAAAATAGGTGAACTTGAGATGTCATTTACTATCAGAATGTAAAGAACATTAAAAAATGTGAAAGAAGGAGGAAAACCCATTATATTTATGGAATGTCATCAAGAGAAAGAATATATTCAGTATAGAAATGCCCAAAAAAGGAGAATAGTAGGAACAGCAAGATTAAAGAAATACTGGCCAAGAATACTCAGAGCTTGAGGAAAGTAAGAACATACAGATGCATGACGGTCAACTGTTCCAAAGAATATTTATCTCAAAGCAATATTTCTCAAAGACATTTAGTCAGACTCAAAATCAATGAATTCTGAAACAGTTTTATGAAAAAAAGTAAATATTAATGGACAAGGGAAACTCCTGTAGACTATGTACAGTTTTCTCGGAAGAAACATTGCAAACAGAGGAGAATGATGTTTTGTTGAAGTGTAATAAGAAAAGAAATCCTACCAAAACAGGAATACTTTATTCATCAGAGGTACCCTTCAAAAATTAAGGCAAAATAATCTCTAACAAAACTGAAGAATTTTTTTCACCAGTAGGCCTAATATATAACAAATGCTACAGAGAATCTCTCAAGATAGAATAAAAGATAACCAGTAATGTGAAAACATATATGAGTATGAAACTCACAGCTGTGTGTATTGTGAAATTCAGAATATTCCAATTCTGTAAGTGTGGTGATAAATCTTTTCAAACTCTAGTACAGAGTTAAAAAAAAAGTATTAAAAATGATAATAACTAAAATTACTTTTAATGGTTACTAAATATTTAAATATAAATTTTGCAATTAAACCAAAACATGGAGAGCGAACAAAAGTGTACAGTCCATATGTGATAAATATCATTAACTTAAAATTAACTGTTTTATGTGTAAGGTATTATATATAGGCCTTGTAATGAATCACAATTCCAGAATTATAGTAGATACATGAAAGACAAAGGAATCAAGTCATACCACTACAGGAAGTCAGTAATTTATCAAGTACTATAACAAGAGGGTCAGAGATTTGTTCAGTAATTCTGGCATCTGCCTGGCAAGCACAAGGTCCAGAGTTTGATCCCTGGGACCACATATCACAAGGGTGGGGCATTTCACTCCTGTAATCCCAGCCCTTGGGAGGCAGAGGCAAGAAGATTGCTGAGTTCAAGACTGATTCCAGGACCAGTTTGAACTACAAAGCAAGACTTTGTCTCAAAAAGAAAAAAAAAAGAAAAAAAGAAAGAAACAGGAGGTACAGCTTGTAGAGATGGAAAGGGAGGGGGCTGGGTGGGCAGGGGAGCAGTGGCACAGTGATGGAGACAGTGGTGTGTGTGTGTAGTGGTCGTAAGCCTAATGAAGTTTCTGTGTGTCACAAGTGTATAATAATAAAGATTAAAATGAAAATAACTAAATAGGTAAGAGTTTATTTTTTGAAAGCAAAAGAAGGCAACATATCTCACATCAAATATCACTCAAATTTAACTACCTAGGGACATACTACGCTGATTTTATGAAAGTGCTTGATAAAAATTTGATTGAACTTCTACACTATTTGCTCAGATCATAAGTAATACTACTCTTTTTTTTTTTTTTAAGGCTTTTTGAAACAGGGTCTCACTTTGTAGTTCAGGCTGGCCCTGAGCTCAGCCTCCAACTCACATCACAGCAATCCTCCTGCCTCTGCCTCCTGAGTGCTGGGATTACAGGCATGAGCCACCACGCCCGACACTGTGGTGTGTGGTACTGGTTGCTGCTGGTGTGAGTCTCCACACCCAGTATAGTATGTGGTTACCGGGTATTGAACCCAGGCCCTTGCGCTTACAAGACAGGCGCCGGAACCACTGAGCTATATCCCTGACCCAGTAATACTACTTTTATTGGAAATGGGAACATCTTTTTGGAAAGCAGCCTTTAGTCTTACACAACACATATTTAATACAGAACTGCTTGGAGATGAAGCAGATTCATACACTGTATTGATTGAAAGTACTTGCCAGGTACAGCATCAGTCCTACTGCTGTGGGTCCCTCAGCCCCACGGTTCAGGTGTTACATGGTACCATGGGAATGCAGCAAAGACACAGAAGAGTCAGGTAAAAAACAGCTTTTACTGCCCACTGCATTGGGTCACACTGCACCAAGTCAGTGCTCGGGCTATCTGACCAGCACCATAATTTTGCTTCTCCTTTTATAGTTAAAGCCCTTATTACATTTTGGTGGTTGCGTCTGATTCAGCTGGTGGTCACACCTGCAAACGGTCTGTCACAAGCAAGGTAGAATTTGATTGAGTCAGAGTCTCCAGTCTCCGAGCCAGACTGTCTCTCACATAGGTGGTGAGTAAACATAAACTGACAGTTATCCACTTCAAAGGGTCAAGGGTACAGCCCAAGACCATGGTTTACATTTTTTTTTTGTATTTTTACTAAGTTCATAGCAGCTACAGTAAATAATGTAAACAGTGATCTTTACATTTTTTAAAGATTTGAATCTTTGTACGTTTTATATACACATTATCATCACAGTTGACATTGTGAATTTCTACCAATATATGACATGACTTAATTCTCATTTTTTCCCATTCCCCTACTCACCCAACAATTCTCTGCCCCTATCATAAGCTTTGTTTCCTTTTTAAACCATCACATTTTTTCTCTCTCATTACTTACCCCTACCCCCTTTTCTATTTTCTATTTCACAAAATCTTTGAATATTTTCTATTTCACAAAATCTGTCATACATTCTAGAAATCATTTACATCTTTAGTTACCCATATCAGAGGAAAGATACACAATTTACAATTCTGTGAGATATTTATGTTACTTATGAATATGTCCAAAAGGTATGTCAGTTGAGTATAAATGACTCAAATTTGTCATTCTTTATGACTGAATAGTATTCAGTTTTATAGAAAAATCACACCTTTATCCAGTCTCCAGTTGATGGACATTTGGGCTGTTTCCAAGTTTTAGCTATCACAAACTGAGCTGCTATAAACATGGATGCACATATGTCACTGTGATATGAATCTTTTAATTCTTCTGTGATATACCTAGCAGGGAAACAGCAGGGTCAAATGGGACCTCTAATCCTAGTTTTCTGAGTGATCTCCACAGTGGTTGCACCAGTCTCCATTTCCACCAACAGGGGAGAAGGCTTCTTTCCTCCCCCACAGGCTCACTAGCATTTATTGCTGGTTAATTTCACAATAACAACCATTTTTTGTGTCCTGAGGTGAAATCTCAATGTTGTTTTCATCTGCATTTCTTGAATGACCAGTGATGTTGAACATGTATTCATGTGCTTCTTGGGTGTTTTTACTTCTTCCTCTGAAAAGTGTCTGTTCATTGCAGATGTTCACTTTTGAATTGGGTCTTAATATTTGGTGGGGGGCTGGTTTTGAAAGCTCTTTATATACTCTAGATAGTAGTTTTTGTCTGAGAAAATGCTGGCAAAGGTTATTTGCCATATTGTTGGTCTTTATGCTCTACTAGTGGTATCTCTGGCAGTGCAGTAGCTTTTTAATAGAATGAGATCCCATTTGTTGATTCCTTCTGCTAGTTCTCATGCTATAGAGGTTTTGTTCATAAAGACTTTCTCTAAGCCAATGACTCCAAGAGTTCTACCTAACCTGTTTTGCAGCACATTTAGTCTTTCTATTTTAATGTTTAAGTCTCTAATCTGCTTTGATTTTAGCTTAGTGAATGGTGAAAGAAATAGGTCTAGCTTTAGTCTTTGGAAGGTTAAAGCCCAGTTTTCCCAGCATCATTTGTTAAAGTGGCTGTCTTTCTTCCATTCAGGATATTTGGCTCTTTTGTAAAAGATGAGCTGGCTTATTATAACTGGAGTTGTTTCTGGATCTTCTAATGTACTCCCGTGATCCTTGGGTCTCTTACTTTGCTAGTACCATGCAGTTTTTATCCCAGTGGCTTTGTAGTACAGTTTCAGGTTGGGGACTGTGATGTCTCCTGCCATGTCCTTGTTGCCTAGATTTGCTTTTGCTAGTCTAGGTCTTTTGTGGTTCCAGGTGAATTTTCTAAATTTTCTCTAGATCTGTGAAATATGCTGTTGGGATTTCAATCAGGATTGCTTTGAATCTATATAAGAGTTATGTTAGAATAGCTATTTTTATTTTATTGGTTCTTCCTACCCAGGAACAAGGGATATCTTTTCATTTTCTTTTTTTCTTTTTGAGATGGGATCTTGCTTTGTAGTTCAAGCTGGCCCTGAGCTCACTATGTAGCCCAGGCAAGCCTTGAACTCTCAGCAATCCTTTTGCCTCTTCCTCCTTAGTGCTGGGATTACAGGCATGAACCACCATGCCCACAATTATGGTACATGATACTGATTGCTGGTGGGCAAGAGTTACCATGCCTGGCATTGTTATACATGGTTACTGGGTAACGAACTAGAGACCTTGTGCTTGCAAGGAAGGTGCTGGAACCACTGAGCTAAATCCTTGGCCCTCTATCCATTTGCTGATACCCTCTTCCGTCTCCTTTTTCAGAGTGCTGCAGTTTATGACCACATTGCCCTTTGGATTTCACAGCAGTTAGAGTAAACAATTTAAACAGTGCCTCCTAAGTTCACAGAGCCCTTTACTTGCAACAGTGTAAATAGTGCCCTCTATATTTTAGCGGAGTTCACAGCAGTTAGAGTGTTTTATTTCACACGGGCTGGTGGCTAAGTAGATAGGGAAAACAATCTTTACAGGTAGGGACCAAGCTGATAGTAGGTATTTGTAGTCCACATGCTTTTTATAAAGAGTTTACTTCCTTTTCTAATAAGTTTTTTTCTAATTTACTTTTCCTTAGCACAATGTGGGAGGGAAAGCTTTCAGTTAGATATGGTAGAATCTAAGTCATCAACTCAGTTATTTTCTATTGATTAAAAAGTGGATGAACTCACTGTTTGGAAAAGTATTTTTCATCTTTAGAGATACAGTGATGACCAAAATGGATACTTTCAGCCAAAGAACTTCCGATCCTGTGGAGTTTGTTGCTATGAGACAAATACATTTGATTATAAGAGTAACAACCAAGGGTTGAAATGTGTATTCTGAGAGCATATTACGGGGCCTGGCAGCTAAGGTCCCGGGAAGTGCGTTGGGACGGAAGGAGGAATATGAGTTAATGTCAGTCTTTGGGTCAGAAAGCTCCTCTGGGCAGGTGACACACACCTGCAACCCCAGCACTCTGGAGGCACAGGCAGGGGGTCACAAGTTTGAGCCCAACTTGGCCAACTTAGCAAATTAGTAAGCCCTTGTCTGGAGATAAAGAAGGCTGGGGTTGTGTGTGCTAGGGTCTTAGGTTCAATCCTCAGCGCAGGTTGAAAAGATTTTTGTAGAAACAATCTAGTATTATGGACAGTGCCTGAAAGTTGAATTTCTAGAGTTCTAATATCTCAAGAGCATAGAGCTATTGAGATTATTAGTTGCTTTCCCTGTGTTTGATCTTTCTTACAGAAAGAATCTTATTTTTCTCAGGAGACTAATGAACCCATGTGAAATAACCTCTTTTTCTAATGATTTCCTTATAGGTATGCAACACTTATTTGATATGTTCTCCTCTCCCCTTGGGAAAAAAAAAGTAACACTTACTAGTTTGGATTTAAACAAAAAATCTGCAGAGAAAACTATTTTAGTGATAAGCATAGAATTTGCTTTTGCCACTTCTTTATTTCTAAAATGAGAAATTTACAACAGAGACATGGTCAGTATCTTAAGAATATAAACAGGAGTGTCACAGTGTAAATACGAAAGAGCAGAAAGCGTCAAAGATGTGTAAACCTTATGATATCATACAGCTCTGACCCCTTAGCTTCCTATTCTTCATTTTCTTTCTTTTTTTTTTTTTTAATCTTTATTGGTACATTGCATACACGCATCATGATTGCACTCCATAATGGAGATTTGTACCAGTATAAGACACAACTTAATTCTCATTTTTTCCCATAGCCCTACCCACCCTACCACCCCCCCATATCCATAAAATTTGTTTCCTTACTTTTTTGTTATAATATCATTATTTTTACCCCTTCACCTTATTTTACTTTGAGCATTTTCTATTTCACAGTATATAATGTATAATTCTAGGACTCATTTACATCTTTATTTTCTCATACCAGAGAAAAGATCATTTTCTTTAAGACAATAAGTGAAAAAGAACTTGCAAATTTGTAGGGTAAATGTAATCTTACATTATTCTTTTCCTGTCCTTTTACCTACAACTAAAGTAATCAGTATTCAAATAAGCATTTTTATTTAATGTGTCATTTATAGATATGTATTTATGCAAATAAGTAACACAATTAAAATGTGAGGTATCACTTCCAGCTAGTGACCAAGAATGTTTCATGAAAAGGTTTTACTTGTGCTGCATTTTACAACTGTAAATTTGCCTGTCAATTGAAAAAAAAAGAAAAAGCTTTAAACAGTAATGAGAGTTTCCTGCAGTTCTTTCTTGTGAAGGTTTCTTGCTGGTTTGTTTCCTATTAAATGCAGCTACTACCTATCAGTGTGCACGTGGGTTGGTACCAGAGGACCTAGTGGTGAAATACAGTTGTCAACAGTAAGGATGTTAGGCCACAGTGCCAGGGTAGCTTGGTAGTACCAGTGACAACTAACAAAATGAAGGTGTCCGGGTCACGCTCGTGCTGGCACCTCCTGCTCTGGGGTTAAGGAGCTACTGGGCCTGAGTCACAGCAGCAGGCGCACCGCCAAGGTGGACACTGCAACCTAAGTCTACCAGTTACAACTAACAAAATGTATATTTTTCCTTCTAAAATCATATTCTTTTCTAAGTCATGAATCTCCAAAGTCATATGTTTACAAAAGGAAAAAGTTATGAAGTGAGAAAAATTAGAATACCTGTAACCTTGATGATTTTAGAAATGAACGATGATAAAAAGTAAAAAGTTTTGTATCATTAGTTGGTCTTGACCAAATAGGGATCCAGTAGGTACATAAGAAAGTTGGGGACAAAAGAAGTATGTTAGGGGCCGGGGAGTTAGCTGAGTGGTTCCAGCGCCTGTCTTGCAAGCGCAAGGACCCGGGTTCAATCCCCGGTAACCACATACCTATACTGGGTGTGGAGACTCACCCCAGCAGCAACCAGTACCACATACCACAGTGCCGGGCGTGGTGGCTCACGCCTGTAATCCCAGCACTCGGGAGGCAGAGGCAGGAGGATTTCTGTGATGTGAGTTTGAGGCTGAGCTGAGGGCCAGCCTGAACCACAAAGCGAGACCCTGTCTCAAAAAAAAAACCTAAAACAACAACAAAAAAAAGAAGTATGTTAGTTAGGGTTCTCTGAAGCAGCATCACTCTGTTTATATGTGGAGCCATTTGAGTAATCATTATGAAGTCGGGGCCGGAGTGTCCACCCTGGCGGTGCGCCCGCTGCCTCGACTCGGGGCCCAGTAGCTCCTCAGCCCCAAAGCCGGAGGCACCGGAGCCAGAGAGACCCGGGACACCGTCAGCCACGGGCGATCCCGAGAGCTCCTGCAGAGTCGCCGTGGAAGTCTGTCTGTCCCGCGGGCTGAAGAAACTGCACCCTGAGGTCCACGGCTGTGGCCCGAGGGGGGCCGGAGCGCTGAAGGGGGTCACTTCCTCCTCTGCGCCTTTAGTCTCCAGGCCACTAGCTTGTTCCCAGCCTCGGGGTCTTCCCTTCCCTGGCGGTCAGTCTCAGATGCACCCTGAACTGCGATTTGCGGCGCGGTAGACCCTGAGCAGTCCCCCCCCAGACTGAGGTGTCACGATTATGGTTGCAGAGAAGCGGTGAGTTTTATTCTGAAGGCATCAGAGGAACATGTTGAAAACGTGCAGCAGACAACTGGAAGTCACTGATGAAAATATGGAGTACATAATGCTATGTGGGAAATTAGACAAAGTCAGTGGCTTTTGTGCTTACAAGATTCTATTAGCATTTTTTGTTATTCTTTGTTGAGACTCAAAGTGTCAGGTACAGTTAATTCAAGTTCCTTTCATAAAATAGCATTAGCATAAAAGTTTCGTAGGGTGATGGGAGAATATGAAAACCAGCATGTAATACTTTTCCCTCTCAGTTACAACTAATGAGAGCTGTATTTTTCCTTCTAAAAACGTATTCTTTTCTAAGTCACGAGTCTCCAAAGACATGTTTACAACGAAGGATATTAGAAATGCCCAAAGTGGCAAGGACCACATACTTGTAATTATAATTTGCAGTATGCAGAGCAAGGGTGATGTGATCATCTGAAATGTCTTTTCTTCTCAGTCTAAAATTAAGCAAGTTGGATAAGTATACTGTTAAGTTGCTTTAATCAAAGTTTTCTGCATATTCATGCACATTTTATGACCTATAAAATTTTCACCATATACAATGATTAAAGACTTTGATTGAAAATTTTGAAAGTTTGAGTGGTCTGCTTAAGGCACTTCTTTGGTGTGACAGTCTTCAGTAGAAACAAGTTCTAAATGATTTTTATAATTATATGTTTGGGATTTTCACTTAAAATTTTAAACTAGAATATAAGTACCTAAGAAGTAACAGCTAGAACAGTTTGAAGTTATGCAAAAAATAAAATAATTTAGTGCAAATCAGAGTGATGTGAATTATAAAATACAACATATGTCCTTAAAAAATGAAGAACATTTACTCCACAACTTGAAAGAAGAAACTGTGCTTTATTTGCCCAGGGTTTTCCCTCCGGTGTGTAGTGTGACTCTACTGAAAGTTTTTCTCTCAGAATAGACAGATTTTACTCTGACTCCTTGGCCCCTGTGCTCTTCTCATCTTTCTGTGTAGTGTTTGGGGATCTTTCTTCCTTTCTGCCTACAAGCTGTACTCCTGGAATGTTTTCAGCTTTACTTCTTAGCTTTATACCACATTCAGAATTGAAATATGCTGACTGCTAGGATTAAGAGACAAATTCAAAAGTATAGATAAACCCATTCTGTGTGTCTAACAAGTAGATATATTTTATCTTCAAAAAACAGAATAGACCATTCTGTGGTATTATAGATCATGAAAAAGATGAGAAATTGCATAAGTAACAAATCTCAAATGTTCAAGAAAGAATATGTCTATAGATTCTGGAACAGTAATTCATTTTATTAGTAAGTTTGAAAATTTAGGTGAAACAGACATTCATTAAAGTTGAGAAGGTTGCTCTGTGATTTAAAATGTTGAGTTCTCAAACAAAATCTATTAGATATCACAAAAACATGACCCCAACTTTGGCTAAAAAGTACTTCAGTGTGATTATTTTCTTTTTTAAAAGGATTTATAGGACTTATATTTAATACTTAAAAGAAAATATACCATCAGTGAAATGATACTATCCTGATACAAACAGAAACAAGGACATAAAATAACCAAAACTAATTCTAAAGTTATATGGTATCATAACACATAAAAAATTTACCATTTGAACTACTTCGATTTGAGGTCACAAATGACCACAAATATTGAGCTAATAGATTGATAGAAATCACAGAATCTTGAAAACAGAGAAAATGATCAGATGTAATGAGTAGTTCATGAGACTTGTTAAGTATAGCAAAACATACGCATTACAGTCCTAGATTCTAGAGATACCAAAAAAGGGGCAGAAAAAAAAATATTTGAAGAAATGATGGTTGAAAACTTTTCATTTAGTTAAAAACATTAATGTATGATCTAGGAAGCTCAGTGAATTCTGAGCAGGGGAAGTGTCAAGAGAATTCACACCTAGATACAGCCCACTTTATTAAAACCAATGAATGAATACCAAAGCCGAAGAGAGGGTCTTAAAAGAAGCAGCAAGTGGAAAATAAGTTATTATACACAGGAAGAGCAGTGTGATGACTGTGCACTTCTTGTTAGAAATAATGGAAGCAGACCTCAGCAGTGGTCGCTGGGGCTGCAGGTGAGTCAGGGCTGGGTCGGAAGCGGTTAATGCAGGCTGCTGAGCTCAAGGCAGGTGGCGGGAATGCTGACTTAATGGGAATAAATAAAATCACAAGACATGCACAATGATTTTGCCAAAATAGGAGCAGGCAAACCTTTTTGGCAACTGGTTAGAGTGAATGAATTTCTTTTTGAACTGTGTAGGACCCTATACTTATGTGATTCACAACAACGTAACTACTTTTGATTGTTTGTTTGTTTGAGGCTTAAATCCTAGAGACTTTTGTAATAAAGGCCCAGATGGCATCTCCAGGCATGAATTTCATGTAGTTCCAGTCATGTCGAGATTCTTATGCCGTTTTGGCAGAAGGCTCTGGTTTCCCCATGAGGAAAATAGGGCATCTTGTATTTACTTTTAGTTGACATCATCAGATGTTTCCTCTCACATCTCCAGGGCCTCTTTCAGCTTTTCCACTCATCTTTGCCTCTGAGGTGGTATGTGGCTGCCAGGACGGCCAGGCCCCTCGCCGCAGTGAAAGTTTTGATATTCTGGGTTTTTTTGAATAACTGGCTGAGGATTCAAAGGCTGGCTTTAAGCCTGTGGCCTAGATTTCTGTCCTCACTTGAAAAATAAGACCAGAAAGGGAAGAATCAGGATCAGATATTTTTAGTTTTTATGTTGGGATTGCATTTTACTGAATAATATGTGGAATTCCTAAAAATAGGAAAAGATCCAAATACTAGATTTAAGAGAAAAAAGGTAAGAAAACTTCTGTTTATACCTTTTCATATGTTGTGTGATGTGCAAAGAATCACCAACAGAGATTTGATCTAATCTCCAGATACTGTTGTCCCTGATATAGTATTTAAATTCTACACACACACACACACACACACACACACACACACACTAGATTATTGCTTATTGCTACCAGAAAAAGTTTCAGATTATCTTACTAATTCATTAGCCTGGAATATTTAAATAAAATATTAGGCTCTTGGTCAGATGAAATGTAAAGTATAGATAAGTAAGAGCCAATGACATCAGTGAAGTAGACAAGAGGTAAATTTTCAGGGAAGGTAAATTGCAGAAAGCAATGGTATAAGCAAGAGTACGCAAGAGAGAGGATATCAAGTAAATGTGCTAGAATTTCAGGCTGCAAGTTTAATAAACTTCCCCAAGTGGAAACAAATTATTGAGAACTGGTCACTACTACAGTTTCTTGCCTTGCTTTCTGAGATTTTTGGAAATAAGTGTCTGTGTGGCAGTAGTCAAACCTATCGATCGTATGTTGTCTAAAAAAATAAAGAATAGGCAGTAATCCCAAATGGTTTAATGGAAGTAGAAAAAATAATGAGAGGAGACAAGGAAGTTAAAACGCATAGTTGGTGTAACAGTGTTTACAGAGCTGCCTGAGCACTATGGGCGTATTCTGTACTCGTGTGATTTTGCATCTTCTTCCACTTTGCTCATACTGCTTAGACAGTACAAGGAGATGCAAAGGTTTTCTATCTATTGCCTCCCTCCAGCCCGCTCTTGCTTTATTCATTCTTGAGGCAGGCAGGAAGAGGACAGCCAGGAGCGCGTCTTAGTAGTCTCACATGTGACATTAGGCATTTGACTTTGACTCGAACCTGCAATCTTAGGTTTCATGTGAGCTTCTTCTACCCTAGTTGTGATCATTAGTAGTCATCTAATGACTCTTCAGAAATGGAAGATAATATTGGCATATGCTTGAAGATGATAATATGCGTGGAAGAAGAGAAAGCATGTTTATTTTTAGTGTATGGATCCTAGAGGGATTTCAGTGGTATGCTTTCTCAGGACCCAAATATATTTGATTGTCTTCAGATGTCAAAATGTATAGCTCCTGGCTCCAAACTTGATTGTTTAGCTCTTTTTTTTTTTTTTTTTTTTTGGAATTGAAATTAACCTTTCTAGAGCATAGGATTAGCTGACATTGTAGGATAATAACAATCTGAACACTTGTTAAGTGGTTTCATATGTTGTGGTTTCATATGTCTGAGGCCCCACAGCTATAAGCGGCTGGTATTTGCAGCTCAGGAAATCTAGCTATGGCCACAGCTCAGCTACATACTGCAATCTCCTGTCCAGCAAGAAGCAGCTTACACTTTTGGTTTTTATACGTAAGATAGGTGAACAGATTTCAAAATAAAATGTTATTTAACCAAATTTGAAGAATATGAGTTTTAAAAGTTTTCATTGGGATAATCATAGAATTTGATTTTTGATATTAAATTTGAAAATGAGAATATAATCAGTTTCATGAAGGCTATATTTAAAAAATATAGTCCTAAGTTTCATAATTTTGTCTATTTTATCTTAATTTTTGGCAAATAAATTCTACTTTTATTATAAGGATATAGACTTGAGGGTCTTCTTTAAAATTTTGACTCACAATGATTAGTTGAGGAATTCTGATATTCTTCTAAACCACTGCTTAGTATGAATATCTACACAGTATGTGCTTGAATATTTCTCATAAGGTATACTTACACTCATCTATTTAAAATTTATTCTAGGTTTTTCCAGCCCCAGGCAGCTATGATGTTCAGAAATCCTATGAAATGTCCCAAGTTAAACACACATACATGCCCCCTCGCAGTCTGGCGGCTGAGAGGAAACACAGCTCCTTCCTCAGCGCTGCCCCCCGGCTCCTGCACAGCGTGACGGATGGGCCAGGTAGGTGCAGGCGTCCCACGAGGGCTATGAGAAAGAGTCTGTTTCCTTATTAAAATAGACAACGATGAACTTACAGTCACCTCTTTGAAGAGTATAAGATAAAAATGTCAAAAATTGCGATAATGACTGAAAAATTCAAATTTTAAAATTTTTTTAATTCAAAAAGATTTATCTGAGGTTTTATGTTTCTTAATTCTACCAAAGACAGATTTAGCAGTGTCACAGAAGCTAATAAAGTCCTTTCACATTCAATGAGGGGGCAGCCTGAACTCTTAATATAGAAGTTAAAGGTTTGAAAGATACTTTACTCTGATCTAGGAAATGAAGACTATATAAGAAACATATCATGCTTATTACAGAGGATTATTTTTATTTGTCTCAAATATTAAGAAAGTAACTAGTATAAAAGCTAAGAGTTTATTTGAAGGTTTAAAATTTCAAAAATAAGTTTGATTTTTAAAATTGTCATTGGTTTAGCAATTAGTATTCTAGCTCTAAAAGTGAGTATAACGACTTTCCCTGGTGATGAAGATAAATTAGTACGTTATTACACACGAGAAAACTGGAGGAAAAGAACAGTAATCATCAACAAGAACTGGTAAATGTATCATCACTAAATACCTGAGTCTTTATGAGAATATAAAGTTAAAAGGTGGAGCAGTGTGAAGAAACCCGCGCCCCGCGTGCTTGGTGAGCAGTCGCAGCGGGAGACAGCTCGCGGAGCAGGGAAGCGCTCTCGGTGAGCCTGCCTCCACAGGGGCTTTGCTCTGTGTTGTCCCGAGAAGCAGGCAGGCTGCTGGTCTGGGGCTCCAGCTGAAGGTAAAACTGGACTCTACTTACTTTGTTTTTCTTCTCTCACTGCACCACTGTCTGTGAAGTTTCCGTTGTGCCTCCTCGTGGGTGTGACTCTCCAGTGGCGCAGGGAAACACATCCTTTGAAGTTCTACTGTTATCACCATCCACAAGTGCCTCAGTAACAAGTTCATATCCAGCCGCGACCTCCGAAGCGGACGGGCTAACCCTCACTGTGCCCGGTCCCCCTCCCCACACTGCTGTTACTCTTCTGTGCATGACACTGGTGTAGGTGGGACACACAGGATCGGAGTGAAGGCCCGGAGTGGCCCTGCGGCTTTTGTTACTTCAGGGTCTGGACTAGGGAAAATGAGGTTGCTAATTGTTTCACTGGTTTCTATTTCTTAAAGTTGACACATTGGCCTCTCATAAGGATGCAAAAAATTAGGATGATATTTCAAAGTCATTTTCAGGATCTCTGAAGATTCTTGGAAGCATAAAATTTACAATAATGTGAAATATGTTTCTTCTTTATGCTAAACCAGCAGTAATTTCTAAAAGACTTTGGGAAGAGATGGGAATATTCTCTTTATAAAGACAGTAATAATTTGGAAGTCAAAGACACAGTGCCTATCAAAGTCATTACACAGCTACAGAGTAGCCAGTTTGCTAAGTTGAATTACCACACTGGTTACACCAGTGATCCATCACCTATGCCATTTTGACTCTTAAAGTAGCCCACATTTCAAAGAAATGATAGCAGAAATCTCACATCCCTCTGTCCCCAGCACTTTAGAAAAGATAATATGGCTTTCTTAAGCAATTATCTGATACCATGATGTATGAAATTTGATTTTCTCTGATAGGTGCTGATATTATAGTAATTATAGACTTGTTCATTCTTTTGAATTTAATCTTCCTTCTTAAGTCATACAAAACAAATTGTGGATCTAATGTAGGTTTAATAGGTACCCAAGGCCAAGTCACTTAATATCGGTGCTTCATTTTGGTAATTGAAGACTGACTTTCATTTGTCCTAACTCTGTTAAATTGATTCAAAGAAAAAAATTTAAAGTGTGATATTATCAACTCCCTGAATAGGTTTTGACTTTTAAGTTGATTTTTACCTACATCAGATTTTATTACTCGTCAGTTATGACAATTGTGGATTCTTTTAATATATAGACAGAAATATGATTTTGTCCTGTAAAGTGACAAGAGCACATTTCTATTTATCATTTGTAACAGCACCTAACTTTGCTTGGACAGCTAATGTTAAGCCTTTTGATTTGTAAAAAAAATAATAATAATAATAAGAGAGCAAGCGAATGTGGTGGCAAGGCCTGTCTGCCCGGCTGCTAGGGAACCCGAGGCAGGAAGTGGAAAGGTCCAGGCTAGGCTGGCTGGCTAGGGAGGGCCTGTCTCGGTCAACGGGGACAAGAGCAGAGGGTGTAGCCCAGTGCCAGGACACCCTCGGGGCCTTTCCGAGGATATGGAAAAAGAAACAGTGACATGGTGATCTCTGTTCCACGTTGGTTACTGATGGGTGGCGTCCCCGAGTAGCGCATCTGCTTTGACAGATAGTGGGAATGACTCTGTCACTTGTCATTTAAACACTGATAATTTTGTTTTACTTTAATAAGTCATCATGTAGATATAAAATGTATCAATAAAATCAGTTCAAGTATTAAAGATAAAACTTCTTGTATCTTAGATAAATTATTTTGCTTTATATATAGATGTGAAAGTGAAAGCCATTTGACTTAATTTATAGAGCATGATATGCACATTTGTTACTTGAGCCATGAGATTACCGAGAATCGAGTGCCTTGCCGTAGAGGATTTGAAGAAAAGGCATACTGCTATCTTTCTACCTGGAAGCGGGGTGACCAGAAAATTATAATCAAGTACCCCATATCATCGATAGGTACAGATGTGAGGAGCAGAGGTGATTGTATGAATATTCTCGTGGGACACAAAAAACTCATAGGGTATTTATTTAGTCAATCAACATTTTATCATCATCTGTTTATTGCATATTACTTTAGAACTTTTACTAACAAATATGGAAGTGGTTTTATTTTATTGATAGTGAAGATTATTTTCTGCATACATTTAAAAAGAATAAATTCCGTTTTCATTAATCTGAAGAGGGAAATAGTATATTTGCAGTTAGTATGCTGCAAATTATTAAATGTTGTGCAACCAATAAAAGCACATTAGAATCATTTAATGAAAAAATTATTAAATGAGGTGTATCACATTATAAAGCAATTTCCTTTTATTACACCAAGTTTTTATTCACAGATAGGTAAATGATTTTATGATTGATCTAACTCAGGTAAAGTAAAGCTATTGAATTGAAAAGTACTTGCACTTACTTTGTCTCTTACCTTGACTTGTTTTGGGACATTTAGCTGGTGAAATGTTCAACACATTTAAAAAGAAATAGGTGAAAACTTTCCTGAGAATGTCACTGGGAACTCACATTGAGGCAGAAGTGTAAAATGTGTCAGTGTTTCACAAGGGCAAGTTGGCAGAGTGTTATGAGTGTGCATGTCCTTTACCCAGAAGTCTACTGGGGGGATCACCTGAAAGAAGTAATTAATGTGATGTCCACAATACAAGGGTCAGTGATATTCGTCAGAGAAGATAATGATGACGATTTAAAAATGTTCTGATGAAAAGAAAAGTGGACTTTAGTTCATTTTCATGTACCAACCTTAACAGAAAAATTAAAACAACTTTAGAAATTTTGGTAGAAAAAATTTATTAAATCATTTCATAAACATTTACTGAGAACCCTTGTGTATAAGGACTGTTCTAGAGACTTTGGTGCAGCAGTAAACAAAATGTAAATAGTCTTTTCCTCAGAGCTTCATTCTAGCTCCAAGAGATAGTTAATAAATTAATGAGAAGCTGGAAGAAGATGAATAGAGGAAAGGAGGGAGGGAGGGAGGAAGAAGGAGGCAAAGAGGAAGTTGGCCGTGTTTATAAACGCTGTAAGGAAAAGAGAGAGAAGGGTTAGGAATTTGCAGTATTTTATAAATCAGTTTCAAATAAAACTATCAAAGACGGCTTGATTAATTACACTTAAGGTTACACATTAAAGAGTTTTATTTTGACTTTCAGTTTTAAAATTTTTCTTTGTATGAACCTATTCTACTTAATAGAAAGTAAGAGTGTATTTTAAACTATTTAAAAAGTTAATTTAAAATAAAATATAAGAGTTTAATTTGGATATATTTAAAAATAAAACATTAAAATTTTAATAGATTGAATTATTTTTAAATGTTTAAATGAAGACAAATATCACATTTTAGAACACATCTTTTATAAGAACCACATATTTAAGTGAATGATAGGTTCAATAAGACATGTAAGACAGTGTTCAGAGGCTGAGCCTATCAAGTGCTGAGAATAACTTCACTCAGACAGTATAGATCATTTCTTATGAAGATAGCATTGTGATTGCTAAATAATTCCCAAAGGAAATCATTTTAGGGAACAAATATAATTTATCTTAGAAGTTAATTGAACATATCCCATGAAGGTAGTTTTGTTCACTTTTTTAATAAACATAAGTAATACCTTTCATATAAAAATCACTGTAGTGTGAAAACTAATTATTTCTTCTATTTTCTCAGTGACTTGTAATATTCTAGCTTCAGAAGTACTATAAAGCTTGTCAAAGTGCAGTCCCTCCTTCTTATTGAGTGCAGTTAGCTGAGGCAATGAATATCTAGTTTTTGTTGCTTGTCTACAGCTTCCAGAAATGTTTCTTTATTAGTGAGATGCAAGATAGGATTTTTCTGACCTGATAAAATACCTTAGTGTAGGCAAAAATCTATTTTTCAGGA
The DNA here is from genome assembly GCA_004026965.1 of Petromus typicus. Classification (NCBI taxonomy): domain Eukaryota; kingdom Metazoa; phylum Chordata; class Mammalia; order Rodentia; family Petromuridae; genus Petromus; species Petromus typicus. Next base: position 4,805 of record PVIR01002508.1, on the reverse strand, counting down.
TTTTTTGATTCTTTAACTTTAGTCAAAAGTATAGAAATGTGATCATTGAAAATGAGCCAATTAGTGTTTTACATTTCATTATTTTTGTTTCTTTACACACCATTAAATATATTTACATAAAATTTCTTTAATCACAGTTTAGAATGAGCATGTGTTTTTGGTAAAGTGATACACAGATTACATACAGCTTCCTATTTTTCTGAGTTAGAATGAAGTAATTCACTTTCTTCAATAGTAAAACTCTTTGAGGGTTATGAGAAAAACCTAGGAGACGAGCATGCAAAGAAGGGGGCAGAACTGGTGAGGTGGTAGTTCAGCTGGAAGGTCCCAGACTCCAGCCGTGGGGCGGAGAGTGGAGGAGAGGTATTGAAACGGGCGCTCAGGTGTAAAGGGTAACTCAGAGGAGGTGGAACTAAGGCACACAGGCGCATTTGAGGGTGTCTCTTGGCCTGAGTGATGTATAAATGAGGGCGACAAAAGCTCATGCAATTTCAAAACAATCACATCAGCTTGAACTAAAAGGGAAAGTTATAAAATGAAAAGAAGTGTGGAGAGACTCAAATTCATACGGGCGGGGAGGGGCTGTGAAGCGTCTCAGCTGTGAGCTCGGCCACCGCGGTGCCGCAGGGCCCGGAGCGTGGCCACCGCGGTGCCGCAGGGCCCGGAGCGTGGCCACCTTGGTGCCGCAGGGCCGGAGCGCTGCCCCATGTCTGCGCTGCGCTCCCCTGGTGGCCCTGTCCCTCCCGGGCCCCTGGGCAGTGGGGTTTACAGAGCCGGGGTGGAGCCGTCTACCCTGCGGGGCGGGTGACTTGGCCTTAGTTCAAGGACTTAGGGGTGGGAGGAGTGGCGTGCGGGGGCTGTGCACCAGGACCCTGACTGTGAATTCCCGCAGCGGTCGGAGGAGCCCAGGAGCTCTGCAGCCGAGCAGCACGCGCTTTGCGTGCAGCAGGAATGTGCAGCCCTGTGACCCGAGGTGGACTGTGGGAGATCCAACTTTTCAGACTCCATCTTCTTCACACAACCCAGTGTGGTCACTGCTCTGTCTGATCACGGTTTCCGCGTGGACAAATTTGTTCACATATGTTACTAGATTTTTCCAACTACCTTGGCAGTAGTCGATCGTTGTCTTTGTTTATCAGGGGTAAAATTGAAGCTCAGGCACTTAAAGACTGTTTGTGTTTACACATGCAGCAACAGTCTAAGTAGGAGAAAAGGCCCAGATGTTTCATTCATTCATTCATTCATTCATTCTTTTGCCTCTGGAGCACACGCCTGCTAGACACTGTGCTCTGGGAGTCTTTGTTCATAAAGACTTTAGTTCATAAAGATAAAGAGATATCACTCCTGATATCTACCCAGGGAGAGACACTCACAGATAATTACAAAATTTAATTTGTACTTACTCTTATATTCAAGTTGTCTAAACCCTATACATATCTTCTCAGAGGAGAGATTCTTTCAGATATGTACTTCTTCAGAGTTTAACTTTTATTTTTGTTTGCTTTATTGGCATTTTTTCAATGAACTACCTCTTACTGAAAAAATAAAAATTATACATACATGTATTGGAAATGGAGGAGTGGGTGTTAGTACAGACTTCTTCAACACAGGCCAGAAGATACCACAGCTGTGAGAACAGCGAGCTAGTGAGGAGTACAATAACACATACTCATGGAATCCTATTAGTATAGCAAGTTATCTGAATTTCCAGTTATTTGCCTGTAAATATGTAGTAGTTAAAAGTCATATTATTTAAAAATTTATAATGTTTCATCTGTACAATAAAATTAATTCATATATTTTATATTATCTGTCAAGGGAAAAGAAATGTCTTGTGAAAAATATATAATTCTGGATAGGCATGATATTTAAAATATACTTTTTGCTTTGATGTACTGACTTTCAAATCTGAATGAAGCTGATCAAATTTAGTCCTATGAAAAATAAATGAAAATTTTAGGGAAATACAAGAACATTAGGCTTGCCTTTCAGTGGAAGAGGTTGCTCAGGGTTAAGGAGGCTTTTTATGATTGGATTTATCTGGCCATAAATGAGTGATTTATCTGTCAGGAGAGCGCTGAGGTAGACTCGCCACAGGGAGGGAAGCCTTAAGCCTCCCGCCCCTGTTGTCGTATCTCACTCCTAATAGGTCTCTAGATACCGGGAAGAAGCCAGTGCAAAGTTTAATGATATAATCTATTCTTTGTATCAGGCAAGTTTGGACTTATGAGAATAATTCCAAAAAAATAATACTGCATCTAATCAGTGTTCCAAAGTTTAGAAATGTTCTTAGTTCTCTTGACCTAGAGCTTTTGTCTTTATACTAATCAAGTGAGAATTTAGTAGAGTTCCTGTCTGATCCATTTCTAGGTACACCATGACGGGTTAGCCAGTCCAGGAGGCTAACCCACTCAAACTGAAATAAGAGTATTCTGACTGTTGCTTTGACTTCTGGGCCGTCATGGTCACTGTGTACACTTTCTGTTCAGTGGACCAGGTCTGACATTTGGCCTCAGCCAGCAGTTTGCCTTCTTTTCTTTGTATTTAGTTTTCCCAGCGGCTGAGTGTCACTGTAAGTTTGTCCTACTGGGAGTGATTACATGGTTTTTCAAGTATGCTAGGGATCCTTACCTGACGTTATTTTACACATTATTGGTGAAAGGTATGTTTTCTGGATTCTCTCAGAGTAGGGGAGTAGATCACAAATGACAAATACACTGCAGATATTCCCTATGTTAAACCAAGGCAGGAGGAGTGTTGCCAATTTGTTAACTGTAGGCAATCTTTTGGCCAACCAATCACAAAAATTCCCCTTTCTGACTCCTCAAATCACAACATTAAGTACATCTTGTCAGTGTTCAGTACTGTGTTCTCCCCACTGTTATCCCACACCCTTTGTACCTAGTCCCACATCTACTCCCTGCCTTTTGTCTACATTGATTAGACAATTCAAGTAATTCTTTTAGAGTGTAATGGACATACCCAGTAGTTACCCCTTGCATATCGCCTGTTCTTGTTTATAGATAGACTCAAGTCTCTGTAGAGACTAATATAAATTTTCTAAGTAGAAGCAAGAAACTTGAATGCCATGATTTAGAATAACAGATCTTTAGTAATTTGAACTTAGGTCATTGCAAGTAAAGAGCTGATGATATCTGAGAAAGTTAAAAAAAAAGATGTGATTGTTTAAGATTTATATTTGCATTCCTAATAACTGCCACAGTCTGATAGTTAGAAAGAAAAGTTAGCCCCTAAATTGGTCTCTAAAAAAGCATACTAGTTTAAGAATAGCAAAAATACATAAACTAATACTTGCTCATTTGAACTTCTGTTTTTAGAAAAAATATTTTACATCACCTTACAGTAACATTAGTAGTTCGTGGTGACTCGTAGCTTTTTGTTATTTTAAGTACTACAGGTTTTTTCAAAACAATAGAACTGCTTTAGTTCACATAAACAAGTCAGATGGAGCTCTTAAGAAAAATAAGCTAGAGGAAGAGCGCCCAGGGACTGAGGTTAGCAGCGGGCGGCTCGGGAAACGGCGACTGTGCCACCGAAGCTGCGCTGGGGTTGGAGCTTACTGGTCTCCAGGCCCACTCCAGAAGAGCGCCCAGGGACTGAGTTTAGCAGCGGGCGGCTCGGTAAACGGCGACTGCGGCACCAAGTCTGTGTCACCGAATTTGCGCCAGGGTTAGAGCTTACTGGCCTCCAGGCATACGCCGGAAGAGGGCCCAGGGACTGAATTTGGCAGCGGGCGGCTCGGGAAGCAGTGACTGCGGCACCGAGTCTGTGTCACCGAATCTGCACCGGGGTTAGACTTTACTGGCCTCCAGGCCTATGCCGGAAGAGCACCCAGGGACTGAGGTTAGCAGGTCAGAGTCTGATTTTCTCCACAGTAACTGCAGAAGCACATCCAGACAGCTTGTATTGGTGAGTAGGTGGGCCTGTTGGAACAACAGCCCCTAACATTGCAACTGCACAGGGCCCAGAGCCTACTGGCCTCCAGGCCAAATGCACAAGTGAGCCCAGAGACTCTGTATTGCTGAGCAGGTGGGCCCGTTGCAACCTCAGACAGTGCCATTGTAGCAGTTCAGGAGCCACAGTCTCCCTGCCTCTAAAGCAGACAGGAGAAGGTGTTCTGACTGTATTGATTGAGTGCCTCATATGATGTGCTAGAACTAGGGGTTTTTCTTTAGGTCCCAATACAGACTGCAAAGAGCAACCCAGGAAACACTGCTATTTTAAGGTTCCTAACTATTAAGAGGAAAGTAACTTGCAACAAACAGCGCCAGAAAACAGGGCAGGTCAGGGATGAGGAAACACTCAAAATCTCAGACACAAAGATCCTCACCTCCAAGTAACACAGGGGGAAGGGAAATAGAGAAGTTGGAAGGCCAGTCTCCAGGGCCCTCGGAAATGGTAACCAAAGCAGATCTAGTAAAATGGAAATCAGAACTGATCTCTGAGATGAAAGCAGAGATATTACACACTGTCAACATGATGATTAATAAAGCTAAAGAGGAAATCATGGAGTTGATAGAATGCAAGATAGCAAAAGCACTGGAACCTTTTAAACACCTACAAGCAGAAGCCCAGGAAATTTAAAAAAGAAAATGAAAGCTTGCGCAATAGAATGAATTTGGCAGAAGACTGAATTTCAGACCTAGAAGACAGGATCTCAACCAATGAACTGGAAAGGCATAATCTATGGAAAAAAGCAAGCGATAATGAAAAGGCAATCCAACAGCTCCTAGATGATTCAAAGAAGAATAACATAAGATTGATTGGAGTCACTGAGGAAGCAG